>PYXC01001310.1:627500-767500 GCA_015244755.2 Tenualosa ilisha | reverse complement strand
AGAAAGGAGAGAGAGAGAGAGAGAGAGAGAGAGAGAGACTGCCCATGCAAACAGAGCTAGTGACAGATTCTAAAGAGCACTTCAAGTGACTTTTCACTCCCACCCTTTCCTGGGGCTTGAAAACACTTTATACCTGAAAACACAAACACCATGGTCATTAAAGATTTCAAAACAAGGTGGTTATCACTGACTTTGATTAGTTTATATGCCTTATCTAGGTCTTCTGAGTAATGTTAATTGGTAGACCATTTCTCTGAAATATCACCACTGGGGAGAATATTTGTTACACATTATTATAATACATAGACATTCGATTTATAATCATTTTACAACTGAAATGATGTGGTTAATTACGTGGAATAAATCTATTCCTTAGTCCCCCATAATCATTCATCCTGTGGTCAATATGTAACACAAGGCCTGTATCCACATAGCATTTTATCTTACTGCTTAGGGTACTTGTGAATTCTCTTTAAACGAATTTACAAAGTTATTGAGATTAGCATTTTAGTTAGAAATAAATAATGGCTCCAAAGATAAGATAAGAGCTCTATTGCTATGGTTAACGTCAGTTCACATGAACAAACTTGCTTGCAGTGAGGCCTTGATTGACTGATGAGTGATTAGTCTGTCCTGGTGAGTAGACTCATACTGGATGACTAGCACAAAGGACAAGAGACATTGAAGTAAACAAACATGACAGACTATATGAAACAGTAAGGGTACACACTACAATTTGTATCTCTGCACTGTTTTTACAATAAGCTGTATGCATGTATGCCATGTTTTGTACAGTTTTCCTACATTTTCGTAAATTGCTGTTAGCGAGTTAGGAGTCCAGTAAGTTCTCCCAGATTTAATTGCTGCGTTACCAATAAAATGCTTTGTGAATCACTGTAAAGGTAAGATTGGTAATAAAAAATGCATTATTTTTGTTAGTAGCAACTTTTTGCTGAACTGAACTGAGATCAGTCTTTCTACCATGTACCTTTTTTTTACATGCACTTCGGGAACTGAGTGAAAACACATTAGCTACTGTGCACAGGCCTGAGACCAGGCAGAACAAGTTCTCATTGCAGTTCAGTGGACCACCATGTTGATTTCTGCTCAGTTTTAGCTCAAACACAATTCATTTGAATCAAAACGGACAGGCAGCCAATCCATACAGTAAGGAGCTGTCTGTCAGGCATCAGTCAAGGCAATTGCAGTTTTTAATGATTGGTTACACACTAAAATAAAGGCAATTATCCCACAATTAGCAAAATCCTACACTCAACGAGCAAAACACCAGATCAGATTTGTACAACATTAGGCACAATATCAGCTTCACACTGTTTGCAAAACATTGCACACAGGGATTTACACATTTATACACAGAAATTGTCTCCAAAAATACCTCACAAAACAGTTGGGTGTAGAGACACACAAGTCCATAACTGGAAACGCAATTAGCAGTTCATAGCACTACATAAAATATAGCTGCAAGCAGCAATGTGGGGGCCAAGTAGCAAATGTAGCATCTCCAATGGTCAAATTTGTAAATGCCCTCAGAGAGGGGTTACCTCACCTATCTACCAATTTTGGAGTTGATGTGCCAAAACATGAGTGAAATATGAGCTAATTTGGCAAACTATAGAAAACCCCAGAGATCAAAGGTCACCACCTTGTACTTTCTCAGCATGGGCTCAGAAGTCAACCTCACCTCCATAAAAGGAGACATGCAGATTGATAACATACTTGTGATTGGTTAGTCATAAGTCACTTATTAATATATTATTCTACATGAACTTAATCTACCTATAGTAAACCATTAACTAGAATTTCTCCAATATAAACTAACAACTGCTTGTTCATCGTAAGTAAGAGTGTTGTTGTATATGAATCATTATCTCAATGTGCTTTTCTCAGTAAGGGGCTTATAAGGTGGTAGTGCAACAGGAACAGTTATTCTCAGGAATGGTTTTTCTCAATCAAAAAGATGTAATTAGGACTTATTTGGACACTATTAGGCACTTGTAGTTGTGGGTTTTGTTCCTATGAATAGACCATCTTTTCTAAATATTATTGAAGGAGAATAACTGTACCCTGTTGTACTACTGCCTCATAAGCCCCATACTAACCAAAGCATATTAAGATCATAATTCATGTACAACAACTAATTTACTAACTACGAATAAACCGTAATTAGGAGTTTATATTGGAGAAAATCTTAGTTAATGGTCTATTATTGGTAGAATAAGATCATGCAGAATAAGGTATTAATAACTGACTTGTAATGGCTAACAAATGGCTAGTATGTTACTAATTTGCATGTTAATAAGCTGCTGTTTAATGGTGAATAGGTGTATATTCTTGCAGCAGCAGGGCAGCAGGCAAAACCATGGGTAAAACAGGTCCCTATTCATTTAAGTTGCTGCTACAGCAACATTACAGTAACTTCGGTGCAAAGTAACGACACTAAACATGGTACCCCACTGATTGCTTATTTATTATTTATTTATTTATTTATTTAACCCCCCCCCCCCCGAATTAAAATGGCTATTCACTGCTTTACTGAATACAATATGTAACATTTTTTTAGCATGAGGCATGGGAGTTTGTTTTTGTTACATAAGTCTTGTGAATACTTACACTAATGTAGGCCATGTACTTTACCTGGTTAAGATGATGTCAGGCTCACTTGTAACTAGATATACCCTATTGTTGTTTATTTTCATAATAGACATTGGAGTAACTTCAGGATGTGTGTGTGTGTGTGTGTGTGTGTGTGTGTGTGTGTGTGTGTGTGTGTTAGTTGGATGCCTTTAAAAAAATGCCAGCAGCACTGACATGTTGTTTATTTTGAGAGATTCTGTCTAGAGGGCATTGGTGAGGGTGTGGGTTCTTTGCAGCTCTATATTGACAGGGACCTCATTTCAGTGATTTAGTAAGACCTTTCATGTGGTTCTACTCACTGACAGTACTGTTTTGTGGTAACACAGTCCCATGCACCCTCTCACACACAGAGACCTGAAACTCAGATCATTATTTTTTCTCAGCACAACAAAACCAAGTTTAGCTATGTTTACTTGCTGCACACTAGCAATGCACAATGAGCTCACATTCATGCATGCACACTGTTTATTATGGTGAAAGCCAGGGGCGAGGAACACTTTTGTCATTCCGCTCAGTGGTTTGAACTGGCTTCCATATTTATTTATGCAACAGTGCCATAGAATAGAAAACAGAGCTTCTATGGCATTTATTTTCATTCCTAAATATGCACCACACACAGGCACAGTGAAGGCACAGGCACAGTGAATATGCAATGTAGTCAAGCAATGTACATTAACAGTTAGAAAGTGGCTTCCAAATTGTACTGTATTAGTTCAGCTCCTTTCCTACATGGGATTGACATGCTTGTTATGCACAGTGATGTCTATCTGATATATTTAAATATATACACACCACACATCTGGTTATATTGGTTCACATTAATGATGAATAGGGAAGCACCCTGGAACAAAAGTCAGGATGTGCAAGCACACTTGGACTATCAACCAATCCAAGTTTGACACCAATATGGGAGGATTGTGATCGTTCCCCTTTCAAAACCTCACGAAATGACAAAAACGGCCGTGCATCCTGAGGTTTGGGAGCTACCAAAATAGCTCCACTGTGGCTCTGTGGCCCGAGGTGTGTCTCAGATTAGCGCTTACACAATCCCCACCTATACATGCGGGGCTCTCCCCACCCTAACCATTAGCCCCTGAGACACACAGCCGCCAGCTCAGGTGTCTTCTGTGAGGCTGCAGCCCCACTTTAGATTACAGGTCCTGGTCACGGAGGAGTTGACATTTCAACTGATGGGCCATTGTGCAAGTCTCTTGAGGTGTTAATGATGGCTCTCAGTCTCACTCAGACACAATGAACATTGTTAGGAAGCAGGCAGTGACCGTTACGTAAAATGTAGAAGGTATTCACCCTGAGATTACCTCACACCAAGTGGGACGTTGTTAAAGACATGATGTAAGCTTTGTTCCATTAGTGTTTTCTTTGCCACCATTAAAAGTATCCACAGGATGCATTTTTGGGCATCTTCTGAGACGGAAATCCTGAGCCACAAATGGGGAGGGCCAGGGTACTGGCGAGAGGGAATTTTCTGACCTACTTTTAAAGTTGATAATAGGTATCTAGATGTTTTATTTTTCCTCTGCTCATCAGGTGTTAAGGGGTTTCCAACCATGGCCCATATCAGGACGTTTGAACATTAGATTATGGAAATGACAAATGACAGTTTCAGCTCTGATTTTTGCTGTATCATTTCAACTGTCAGTTTTCAGCTTTAGTTTTTGCAACACAACCTCAGCCAGGGATCAGACACTATACTCAACTGCAACTATTGACAACTAGAGACAGTTCAAATGAATAGTTAGTGTAATCTATATTAAACTGTCAGACTAATTTACGGACACCAAACATGTTAATAAAGAAACAAACGCACGACAGTCAAAGACTGTCTTTTGAACAGAAAATTGAAGCAAAGCCAAAAGGTATTTTTGCTCAGTATTGCGCTCAGTATTGCAGAAGTGAGAAGTGAGGCACTAGCTTTTGATGGCAAACACAGGGGAAGAATGGGGAAATAATCTATCTTGAAAGAATGAACACTTCCGAGGCCTCGCACAGCAAGACAGAAAAACAAAGCTGTTACTGGTGTGGCGGTAGCAGCAGACCAGAGGAACGGTGCAAGGCAGCCTCAAGTATCTGTTTATCTGTCTGCCCACATAACGTGCCATGCGAAAGCTTGATGAGGTCAAAGCTCTACCGCACAACATGCCTGTCATAGTTTCAAGACAGTAATGACATATGTGAACTTGTCATGACAGAAGTGACTCATGACTGAGCTCATTTGTATTCAGGTTGATATTTACTGCTGCAAATCTGAAAAACTGTGAATGAGCTTTTTAAAAAAAGAGGTAAATCAGTTCTATAGAGAAGTGTTGAAGATGAGTTGTATATCCTCTAATAAAGGTGGGGGTGGTGGTCATGGCCCAGTGTAAATGTTAAGTAAAAGTAAAAGTAAAAAATGAAAGATCCCCAAGGTGACAAATGGCTTACAGGGAAGTTACTTTAAATCAAGTCTGGGAAAAATACCTTCCTTAATGTGTTAAGCTGTTTATTATAATAAGCTATTTCCTAGTACTGTGCTCCAACAGAACAATAATGGTATACATCCTATTCTATTTCACATAGGAATACAAAATCATAAGTATATTTTCTATTATTCAAGGACATTTATCAAGAATGGCCAGGTGATGGAAATTCACAATGACAAACTGTCAGTTTGGAAAATTACTTAAAAAAATGGACATTAGTCACTAAATTAAAAGGAATCAAAGCATCAAAGCCACCCTTGTTATTGCTTTGTTGTTTTTACTGGTTAGTCATCGCCTGTCTCTTGAGTAACATTCCACTCCAGATACCATTGATAGAGGACTTCGTGTGATGTTTGTGGCCACCAGCCTGCCTTGTGAATATGCAGGAGTTTTCTTGGGCAGGTGAATCACCGTCAGTTGACAGGTGTGAATTTCCTCAGGCCAACCTGTTCATGAACCGGCAAAGTGCTTGTCTGATTTGCACATGTGTTATGGCCAGTGACGTGGAAAGCAAATGATATTGAATGGGTTTGGAGTTAAGATATCTTCAAGTCCCAGCATGTCCATTTGCTATGTGATTGTTTTTTGTTGTTGTTAATGAAGGCAAGTACCTTGAGAAGCATTGGGGGCTTTGGGATAAGCAACACAGAACTCCAGGTTTATTTTGTGGAAATAGGCATGTTGAAGTTTATAGGGTATTGACCGTCTGAAATTACCATTGTTACTTGGCAGTTACAAAACATATCAGGATAAATACACAATGTTGAGAACTGTATGTGAATTACCATATGGGTGTGACAGTTCAACAGTCAAATAGCTAATGACATTTCATATGAAGAAAAAAAAGAAGTTTAAAAGGGCATGTCCTGGCACCCAAAGGGCAAAATATCAGATGAGCAAGATGTGGGTGGTAAACCCAAATGAGTGCCAGAACTGTGTTGAGCAAGTGAGGATACACACACACACACAAGACAAACTTCAGAAAAGACCATGTGTGCTCTTCTCAACTAGAATACATCTTCATATGTTGAGGGGTTTTGTGAAATTTACAGTTTGAGTGCCAGAGTGATCTGATATAACTGATTCAATAACTGATAACTGATTCAAAGTTAATTGTAGGCCTAATGTACAGCCACCAAACAATAAGGAGTCAGTAAGTTGTCAGTGATTGGACAAGTAGTCAGTGGTACATAGAAAACACAAATTCACAATTACAGAATGATGTTGTACTTTGAGCTAATTTGAGCTCTGCAAAATATTCTGTCGACACACTTTTACAAGCGAAGCTTATTTGTGTGATACATGCGTTTTGTAAGAGAGCAATGGAATATGCCCCCACAGCACAACATTAAATGTGTTTTCAAGCTTTGCCAGGAAATATGTGATAACAAGGTAAAGGTCTGCAATTTGTTTGATTTACACCCTCTCATACTGTTGGCTGCCTTGTGCATTACAATATTTAAACATCATTCTACGACTGTTTTCCATCATTCTACATATGTTTCATGTCAATTTAATCCCTGCTAATAAATAAATAATAAAACAAACAAACAAAAACAAAACAAAACAAAAAAATGAACAATGAAAAAAGTCCCCTTGGCATTTCACAAACAAATCAGAAGATGTCTTATGTTTCATAGAAGAGAATACCCCATATTTGGCTGGCCTGAAATAAATAACTGCAACACTGTAAAATCAAAACATGCTTACTTATTCTGATTTATCATACTTTGAAAGGTCAAACAGATGAATATGCTTATTGTCAGCACGTGTATTACATCAAACTGATAAGTATCAGAGAGGATTAGAAGGACTTCTCAAGACATGAATATATGTGTGGTTTATAGTGTAGGGCTGAGCTTCCTGATATAGATGGATCCCTGCACTTAAAAGATGCTGTCTACAACTGATCTTCCATGTGTTTCACAAATAGGCTGGTTGCATGAATGCTATGGATCACATGTGAAAAGTCACAATGTTTTTGGTAAATGTTTTGAAAATCAGAATCAGATGTTCTTCACTGTACCCGCTTGGTTCCATGTTACTTTAGATACATCCTCTTTTGTGGGTTACAAATTCCAGCAAATAGCCCAAGGAATGGCCTCTCAGTCAGGGCCTATTTTAACCATGCCTGCACATGGGGTTGTTAAAGACCACTGAAACACTAGGTGGAATCCAAACCATTTTTAAGATCCTTGAAGAAAAGTTTATTTTTATGTTGTTGAAAGTAAAAGAGAAAGACACAGGGGTTTTAGCACATCTGAATTTCAGCACAGTTGCTGTTACTAGTATATTATATCCAGAATGGATTCAGATACTTACAGAACACACAGATGAAGAAGTCTAAATGTTTGGTGTGTTTGATCCCGCTCTCTGTGCTGGTTTCTATCACAGAAAATCACAATGAGATCTAGAATACACTCGTGTGAAAGGTCAATGCAGTTATGTTTAATGGTATTTAAACAGAGAGAATCTATATTTATGGACGTGTGTGTGTGTGTGTGTGTGTGTGTGTGTGTGTGTGTGTGTGCATGAGAGATATGCAGACAACTTACATACTTAGTGTGTAATTACTGGCGAGAGGCTTATGTCAAGAGATATTTGTCAACCCAGCCAACACGTTTGGTCTTGAAAATGTAAGTTGAAAGCAGCATGGGTAGACATGTTGACATAACCTCCCAATCACCTTGAAAAACGCGATCTATGCTGGTATACAGGCAAGAATGCCTTGTCTGGGTGAAAGTTTATAACCTGGGCTTTGGCAAGTGATTCAAAATAATACATGTATGTGCACAAACACACTCACACACACACACACACACACACACACACACACACATACACACAAACACTTGCACACAGACTCAGACACACACACACACACACACACACACAAAGAGAAAAAGACACACACACATACAGATGCACACACACATGCTAGGCTGTCCACCTGTGTGTTGTGATAAAATAAGTCACAATGCCTTTGTCGGTGCTTTTTCCTCAGATATTTTTGAACCGGTGCCCTCTTGACTTGTCCATTTGTGATTGTGCTTCTTGTTGTCAGAGGGCCTGGCCCACACCACAGCGCCGTTGAGGAAAGGGTTTGTTTTCGATAGGGCTTTGAAACGTGACAGGCCCATGTATATAACATTAGGTTGGGGAACAGGAAGTGCTTTCATCTCACCAGGCTGTCTGGCTGTGACCCTCCATTGTGTGCGCTGGAGAACTTTGCGCGTCGCAATTGTGTGCTCAGGTCAACCGCAATGCTCCTGACAGTCATTTTTAGAGGCAATGAAGCTGCTGGGCTCCCAGCTCATACTAGGTGTGTGCTACAGCTACACTTGTGAAACCACAGGTCAATCAGGAAACCCCAGTTTGAACCGTGGTTGATCTACAGTGGCTATATTGCAGTCGAAATATCCCCACCATTGACCCTTCAGTGTTCGTTCACTGTTGGTTCGATATTAGCGAGCCCAGAGATTCCTGAGTGCCTTGGTGTGTTTTGATCCTGGTAGAATTATTCCTATAAATGCCTTAAATATCATTAAAAAAGGGTGAGTGGAGTTATGTATAGGTCAGTGTGATGACATCATGGATGCAGAACTTCCTTCCCTTTCACTGAGCGTGCTCCTATGGCCTTCCTCCGACTGACGTCACCGAGTGAGCAACAGGTCAGACAGTGGACTGCAGACGCCCCCCGCCCCCCATCACACCACAAACCCTCTCCATCCCATCCCTTGAGAGAGAGAAAGAGAGAGAGAGAGAGAATAAAAATAGAAGTCCCAGATCTCAGCTTCCTACTAAACCCCTCTACGACCCCCCAACCCCCCTCCACCCCTCTGAATCACCACCTTGAGCCACATTCCCCCCCGGGACCTGACAAACATTTGATGGGGAAAAGAAAACATCCTTTTCTAACCTGTGTTGCTGCCAGCTTCCCCTGTCAGGGTAGAGTCGGGCCACGGCGCGGGGCTCTCTGGGCTGAACTTCCCTGTTTAGACACAGCAGGCAGGCGAGGCTGAGAGGTAGCTCCTGGGAGGTTTGTTTATCTCTGTTGCAGCAGCTGGACACGACTGGACCAGTGAGGGCCTCCCAGGGACGTGCAAGGGGAGTTGGGGTGTGTGTCTGTATGTGTGTGTGATGGGGGGGTTGGTGTGTCAGCTGGACTAACCGGAGCCTAGCCAGGTCTCCAAGGCAGACCCTGCTGGACCCAAGTAGAAAAAAAAAACAACTGCACAACTGCAACTGGGTATCGCAATAATTCCTGCCCCACTGACAGCTAAAGACTGCACATATGTGCCATATGAGGACATAACCATGGCTGTGGTTTGGTTTGATGCAACCTACAATGCGACCTGTGGACCTTTTAAATAAAAATAGCAAGGTGACCAACTCAGAAACTGAGTTGACCAACTGTACAAAGAATTAAGAGGAATGCTTGACAGCAATCTATAAAATGTGAGTAGATAAGTCAACAATCAAAACAATTCCTAAATGTAACACATGGTGATTTGTCTCTTGACTGTTGTAACTGGAAGTTTGTGAGTTCTGAGCTTGGCTCTGTATGTTAGTTAACAGGCAGTGAGAAAAGATTGGTGGGGTGGAGGGGTGAGGACCAGATACGATGCCAATTATTTACCATGATTTAGATCACTCAGTTAATCACTTTAGGGGATTCCCTTAAATTCCTTATGTATGATCTACTAAAGATACAACATACATTATATCATTATATCTATATAAATAGTAGGTTTACATTGTTCTGGGAGATGACATGAAATATCTTTGGCAAATGATTTTCTAATGTAGGGACGATATGAGAAGGAAAGTAATCCTCAGGTAGGCGTATTTCTTCAGTATTTAACAATTTCAGCTATCTTCTTTTTATCCTCAGTCTATGTGTGAGTGTGTGTGTGTGTGTGTGTGTGTGCCCATCCTGGGCCAGAGCTTCGGTGTGGTGTCGGCAGCCGAGCGCTCTGTGCGTGAGATTACTGTTTGCCTCCGGCTGTGTTTATGTTTCTGCAATCTGTCAGTGAATGGGCCGCTAGCGCTGCCAGATAGCGCTCCCCTCCCACTCTGCTGCCTCTGTATCTAGGCACAGATAGGGAGCCGCTGAGCGCTTTGGCAGGTGTTTCAAAGCCACCTCCATCTCAGCTGCGATCTTTGCCGTGAGAATGATGCCCGTCCAGGCATTTCCTGAAGCCTTCATATGTGGTCTTTGGTATGTGCGCAGCACCCTTAGTTTAGACTAAGATTTTCACATTAGGCCAAGATTCTGTAGGGGGGCAATGAACATCCACTGATAAATGGCTAAAGATGCTAATTCAGGAAAGGGCACTTTCTGAGAATTGGTCCACTTCCACAGGCATGTCTGTGTAAGACACGGTTATTTTTTACAGATGGCTGGAAAAAAAAGACATTTCCATTACTTGAAGAAAGGGGCATTCACATACCACCTTTAACACTGAACACCTGCTTTATGTAAACCAAATACTTCCCAGTGCAGTAATTCACATGAGTGTTTGTACATGGACAGAGCTGGAGCGCCGATGTTTAACACAAATGTAGAAACACAAGCATTCCACGGAGCCGGCTGCAGGGCACAAGGCCCTCATGCCTGCCCACCGGACAGCACAAATCGGTCCATGTCAAAACCGTCAGGGCTCGCTATGGCAACCACTGTGCCGCATGATAACTCACGAAAGATATGTATCTTTTTTTCGATATTTTTCTCACTTCAGATGTTTATATAAAAGTGATTTGTGCCATTTATCTGATACCTCCTATCTGATGTCAGGTGGAATGATTCATTAAATGGAGTGGAACGGGCTCTCACGCACCTCCAGCGCAGGAGCAGCAGCAGCAGCACTGCACAGTGCGGTGCTGGCAACGTGATTACGCAATCCCTCCCTCAGTGCCGAGGCAGACATGAGTCACGCGAACCAGACGGCACAGCCCTGAACTGGCGAGGGCCAGACCTGTCTAGAAATCTTCATTTGCAAACTTCAGGTAGAGTGAGGATGCCGTGGGAGGGAGGGAGGGGGAGGGGGGGGTGCGAAGCTTTCCATCAAGGGGGTCAGTCTATCTATTTTGTAACTGTTGGAGTAAAAGCATGTATAGGAGATGTATACCCTGTGACACCACAAACACCATGACATCACCTTGACACCTTGACATCACTGGATAGCACTAAAGGGATCACTTAACAAATTCATAAATCAATTGTGCTTTGTGGCCACAGCCTTAAAAACACAAGGGAGAACACCACCCTCATGATCACTTTCTCACTAGAATACACACAAACACACACACATATATGCACAAACAAACAAAGCACACCCACACAGCTGAAGATGCCTTTGACAAAGAGAAAAACAGTGATTAGGGGGGATTAGAGACGAAGGTGTGACCCATTGCTACGCAAAGCACACAGGTTCAGCTGACCAGCGCAGTGTTTTGCTTTGTGGAGGACCAGCTGCACTGCCGCGGCTGCTGAAACGAGAGACGTTCTTGCCACTGCTGCCGCTCCAGCTCCCATCTGAGGAACGCCCTTGGCATTGAATTCCCACCTGCGCTCGGGCTGCACATGCCCAGATCTATTAACCCCGTCCGCTCCACTCCTGCCACGTGAGATCGCCTCAGACTGCTCGGAATGTTCCTCTCAGGAATGTCAAAACAGACTCCTTCACAAGACTTTTTTTTCTCTTCCTCATAAGCCACCTGAACACCCTGGGATCTCCCAGAAGGTGTGTATTATTTTCCTGTGAAACCTCATGACACTGATGCTCAATTGTTTATATTTTGTTGACAATTTGCCATTCAGCGTTGTCTCTGAAGAATCATTTATTCATTTATAATTTTTGGCTTTGATCAGTTGGCTAGATTAATTCAAGACTTTTTCTTTGTGACACTAAAACCGCCTGAGTTTGATTTTATCACTCCATTTGACACCAGCCATCAAATAGTTTTTAGTTTGCTCGGGTCATGGAGTACACACACACTCGCCTCATTTCTCATCTCTGCCACTTGGAGGAATACAGCGAAAGATGACATGGTTTACATGGTTAACATTCCCAGCGTAGCTGGCATAACGTCAACGTGGCAACACACAGGTGACAGAGAGGCCAACACAGAGAGATCGGAGACACAGTGTCGCCTGTGAAACGCTGCCAAAAACAACTCACCTACCACAAACATATTAATATCGGCAATAGCAAAAAGCCAAGAACACTGAAAATATTTAATGCCCATCTCGTATGCTTAGTATTATCATCTCTATCCTGTCTGTAACAAAATGACAGCAGTCAGAAAAGGCACACTGGCACTTTACAAAACTCAAAGTACGGACAGGTACATTATAATGGTGGGAAACGCACAGGAGAATGTATTAGCATTCAATTTTCCACATTTTTCTAAGTGTCTAAGCTGACTTGAAAATAAACACCCATGTGAAACCCTACTATAGGAAGTTAAGAGCAGTTAAACCAAACTTGACTTCAGGTTCCTGTGTGGTAGCATTCCTTTATTTGACGTCTGTCATGACATCAATCTGTTGCTTGAGAGAACATTTGCCAGTAAATCATTTGAGCTTATTAGGGGGGATGATGTGACTTTTGGGAGGGAACCCGTAGTACTGCACAATTGCTGGCTATTTTTAGAGACAGGTAATAGGTGGCTCAGACAATGTCTGTAACATGACACACTTTAGGTGGGAAACCCGTACACACGCAAGGTGATTCACCATGCCAGACATAACCACACATGAAAACACATACAGCTTTTCTGGGCCTTCACCCACCTGTAGTTTACATACAAACAAGAACAGCAATTGAAGAGGGCAGAACTCAAGCACGCATGCAGTAGACAGACCCAAACACAGACTTTTGAAACAATGAATGGATTCAGTGGTTAGGTATTTAGGTACAGAAAAACTGCATGTGGCATTTAAGGCTGTACGGCTCTACATAAACTCCATTCAGTATCAATTATTCTTATAGTTATAAGAATTCAACAATCATCATGCTGTGATGTCAAATTTCATAAGCTTTATAATGCATTGCAATACATCAGGCTGGAAGGTCTTAAAATACAACATTGTAATGTTTTATGAGAGTCATAACTACCAAGTAACTACCATATTTATGAATATACAAAGTATAAATTTGTGTCAATCATGACAAGGCACTACGAATTCTTCAACCGTTTACGAGAGTGTTTATAATCCTTTATGAATGTGCAGTGGTAGCATCTTTTTAATCTTAAATGTAATGTCCGTGTAACATACAGTGAAAAGCCCACTGATGTTGATCACTACAATACTACTCTACTGAAATAAATGAACCCCTTATGATATGTCTTCACACCCATAGCCAAACATTTCTCCACAGGGACTAGCTACACACCACCTCCGGGCCTCCATCGGGGAAAGCAGCCTTTGTGGTGGCTTCTGCAGAGCAAACCCCACGAGGTGTCATTACAAGGAAATCACCTGGTCTACGGAGGGAGACGCTACTTGGAAGGCTAACATGAAAACAGCGGCAGAGTGCGAGGGGTCGGGTTGTGGGGCGAAGCTGCAGTGAGTAATGCCACTGTCACATGCATGGAAAGGTGAGTCACACAGCAACCAGAATGTCATGCGTAGAATAACAATATGCATTGTTGAGTTGAGTTGAAACAGACATGTAACAGCACGCAGCAACAAAAACTTCCCGATAGTGTTGGGTAATAAAGTAAAGGTGTAATAATTTTGTGAGTGTTCAGTGGGATGAATGTTATTCACTTTAGGCAATATATATATATATATATACATTTCAGTTACAAAGATAGCTGTGTCAGTAACGACGGAACTGCGTGGTTCAAAATGGTTAGGTTTGCAATAAAGTTTTATTTGATCCTTCGTACATAGGCCTATGAACAAAACTTTGTTTTGGAAGCAGTGATATTTCCACTTTGCAGTTACTAAGATCCCATTGTTTTTGTTTTGACTGTTTATTTTTTTCTCCTTTTTCCTTCTTTTTAGTAGAGATGGATTTGGGCAAGGTGATTATATACAGTATCTGTCTGGACATAAAATTAGATGGGTGTGCACCTCTGGTGTTTGTTGTGGGAGTTATTGTCTGAGCCCTATTGGAGTTATTGTGTAAGCCCTATTGGATCCTATAGGGTCCACGCTGGGGGTTATAGCCACCACTTGTATGTGTTTAAAAAGCATCCAGAATGTAGAGGTGTATATGCGCCGATCCAAGGTTTGCTCTGATGTCCCACAGATGTAAATGTGTAAAAAGGCACCCTTTTCTCATGGGTCAGAGAAAGGAGGTGAAGAAGACACAGAGGAAAAGAAAGAGGGTGACTAAGGGGTACAGAGTGAGTAGATGTGTATAAATCTTGTCCTGGGTGGCATTTTAAGAGCCAGTTTCTCTACCTGCAGGACCCCACTATTTGTACATAATAGCTGCAAGACGAAGGTGCCATAAATTCTCACAACATTTGTGTATATCTCAGTGTGTGTCTGTATCTGTGTCCATGTGCGTGTATATTTGCCCCCCTTCCCCCCCATTTTTTTGCCACACATATAAACACACCCTCTGTGAAACACTTATGCAGGCGCACACGTAAACATGCACTAAATCCAGGCGCGCACCCGTACGGAGAGCCACAGCAGAGATACAAAGCAGGTCAGCACGTGGCAGTGGAAGTAAATATCATTAAATTCAGATGTCAGCTTTGACTAGGTCCTGATGAGTGGGCTGCCATAGATCAAACTCTGGCCGACCGCCGGCCGCACACAGTCTGCCTGAGAGGCATGCGCCTCTCTCGCTCTCCCCGCAGGTTACACTCCTCTACACCAGACCACCTGGGAGTTCTGTTTATGGAAGCCTGAGAGGGCCACAAAGCAACCCTCCATCCCCCACCCTCCTCTCTCCTTCCACTTTCTTTTTTTTCAGCTTAAAACAAAAACAAAAGAACTGAAGAGTCTCTCAGTAACTCAGCAAAACCAACTAAACAAGACTCCATTTCATGAGTGTAATCCAACATTAGCTGGATGCACACAAAAGAGAGCCCCTTGTATTTGCCTGTCTTGTTTAAAGAAGCTAGAGAGGGGGGGCATCTCTCCTACACACCTTCACAACTCCTTGCTAACATCTATGATGATTACAAGACACAAAGACCAAGGGATCAGCAGCCTTTGTGCTGACAAGTTATAGCACGCCAATCAAAACAACTAACACCGACAACAACTGAAAAAACATGCACGCTAATGATAGTTATCTCGATCATCTCAGCTCTCATCCTAATTATTACAGTAAATCAACGTGGGATTTTCAAAACAATAAGTGCCCTGTGATTGACTCACATTTTTATAAGCGTAACAGGGAGGTAACAAAAAACAAAAAAAAACTTGAGGAACGGTGAACCATTGAACCGTTCACGTATATGGCTGTTTCGTGCAAAGGCAGTGTTTCCAGGCACTCACCTGAAGGGAGTTCCTGACGCTGTTTGCACGCATGGCCCTTTGTTGCCTCGACTGTTTTTTTTTCCCTCTTCTCTCTCCACCTCAACCTTCCCCACCACCTCCTTTGAAAGTAACCCAAACAGGTTTTGCGTATAGTAACTGTGATATTATCTAAGCCAACTTCACCTGCAGGGGGATCCCACTGGAGTCTGCACGAAAGAGACCTGCGGGCAAAAACAAGCCAAGCAGTGCAGAGGCAGGACAGGCCCTGCCAAAGCACCTCTCCCTGATTCCAGCAGCTATTCCCTATAAACACTAAATACAAGGTTACAGAAATGCACCAGAGTTCAAGACCTTTCTTTGGATTGACATCTTTGTGAAGCCTCGGCACTAAAATAGACGCAATTGGGTTGAATAGGAGAGGTTGTTGCCTTGTGCCAGGACAACCTGGGGTGTTGAACGGTGTGTGATTGGCATTTATGATATTTTTAGAAAGTGTACAATTAACATGATTACATGGTTTGACAGGAGGAAAAATCCTAAATCTTTCCTTCTCAGTTATTCTGGCCTTGAATAGGCCAGGTATGGTTCCCGTTGGTAAACTGAACTACATGTGGAGTATGTAGAACTACAGGTAATGCTTTCTATGAACCCAGTATTCATAAAGCACTATAAACACATACATCAAGAGTTATAATGCATTCATAAAGCCTTATGACTGATGACATTAGTGTTCAGAACTGTTTGACTATATGATAATGCCTTATGACTATACTCATAAGGCAGTTTAATGTTATCATATAAGCCCTTACAACTCGAAGTGTCAAAGCATTAGAAGGCTTCAGTTTGTTGACTGCCATTTTACATGTCCTATTCCTCATGCCAAATAATGAAATAAAAAGTTGGTGAACACTCTAAGTAAAGTGAGATGAACACATGATTACTCATGAAAATCAATAAGGCACCTTTACAGACAATAAGTAAAGGCATGTTTCCCAAGTATCAAAAGGCCAAAGAAGCTTTATAATGCTTTGTGACACTTCAGACTGTAAAGGTATTACAGTGTATAAGCAGTTATGAATACTAATGTCAGTGTTAGCGTTAATGTCAGTGTTAATGTCAATGTTAGTTCTAAAGCATTATGAATGCATTATAACCCTTTATGAGTGTGTTTGTAATGAAAGTGTTACCAAACTATCTATTTCACAAATAAAGGATGCAACCAGAGTTGTAAAAGTTAAAGTAAACATCTGCAAGGTTAGCACATAACAATTAGTAAACTATTTATTCAGAGGCACTGGTTAGACAAACTTCACAAGATTTTCAGGTTTAGTGTATTCGGAGCTATCAATCTTGTCATGGAAATTAATTACCCTGCCTTTCCAATCAGCACACCTGAGTGCAGGGGAGAGGTGAGGTGCCATGGCTGACAGTCAACTTCTCATTTGGCTCCACCAGACTAGTTATGGCAGATTTCCCAGATTCTCCAAATCCAATGGCAAAAGTGCACATGGTTTCACATAAAATGCCCCTTGAGCCTTCTCACCCTTAGATTGTCTTAAATACAAGACTGCTTTATGTATTCTGGGTCTTTGACATGGGTTGTAAACTCTCTTGTTTTATTTTAATGAGTCTGAATTCAGACACCTGTTGTTGGCTGTAAGTGGATTACATTAGCAACATAGATGGTGACATTGACCTATGAGTGCTCTTTTTACTTCTAGTAGCTACAGTAGGCCTATATGCTATGATACTGGATAGCGCTATCTTTGTAGTTCTCAATCTAGCTCTTTAGAGAATTCTTCTCAGCTACGCCTTATAATAAACAAAATCAGTTAAGCAAAGAAGTCACCAAATGGACATGAGTCCAAATGGACAAATTTACAATTGTTGTTTGATCAAAAATGAACCTGAACTAATTCCTGCTGTCTGCAGTCTCCTGTCAACATTTACAGGCCTAGCCAAATGTATCACATGCTCCATACTGAACCTAGACTTTATAACGTGTAGTGGTTGGTACTGAAACCACTGGCTGTGCTCTGCAAATGCCCCCAGGCCAGACACTTGCCACAGGATATGTTTTGCATGTCCTTTACTGTACAGTCTGTTAAATGTAATTGCCCCAACTGGATTGTCTACCATTTTGGTAAGGGATGATAAGCGTTAAGAGAGGATGCATCATGCAAGATTACTCACAGGTCAAACACAGGTTTCTCCAGACTGGCTGACAATGACAATGGCAACAATGGCATGACAGGGCAGCAGCTGCATGCAAACAAGCTATAACCCTCCAACGCTCTTATTCAAAGGGCCAGGTATTGTCTCTTGTCCAAAATTTACTACAGACACCACAGTGCTCCAACATAGAGCATTTATCCACTAACTTTCTGGCAGAAGGTATATGAATGAATAAAGGGGTCATGGAGTACAGGGGCTGACTGTTGTAACACCTTACACAAAGATGCATATTCAGTGCTGCATCCAGATCACCTTCAGATAAAGAAGCCATAAACTGATGACTATCAAACGTTATTTAAATCGTGTCACGATCAAGCAAATGTCCAGTTACAGCGCCATGCTGTATGCCATTGACTGTTTCAACTTTTCAACTGAGAGTCATTAAGTGGGTCTGTAAATAGCATATCCCGTTTAAATATGAAGCATGCCACAGCCTGCTGTTGCCTTTTAAGAAGTTTATTTTGGTTATGTTGTCTTCTCACCTTCAGGCTGTAGTGCACAATCTGTGAAAGGGGTGGAAACCAAAAATGTATCAAGACCGTCAATTAAAAGAAGGAGCGGCTAAGGTCACTGGCAGGTGAATAATAACACAGATTTTTCTTTGAGATAAATTTACCCCTCAGTCTAACCACAACATAACTGAGGAAACATGTTTGGTTTGCTGAGATGCTATAGGTTACCGTCTCCACAGCAAATAATGGATCATTGTGAAAGGCTGACACTTTTGCAAAATTACCTCCAGTGAGTTTATTTATGTTCTAATCCTACACTGTATATTCCACAATATTATTGTTCATACATAACACTATGACGACCACTGAAATTCTGTAGGGGAGTGTTATTATTGCTCACTTGGCAGCAAGACGAAATGCTTGCGTTAAATGGACTAATTATCATGTGATACCTACCGTGCAAGAAAAGTAGGCTACACAAGGATACAAGCCATTCAAATGATTAATTTACTCTTCAACTCAACTATATAAGCAGAGATGAAGAGTGAACCACAGACAAATGCAGTTGCGTATTAAAAGGCAAGTTAATGGGATGCATTTTACCCCAAAACCCTTCTACTGTGTGATTTATATCTCTCAAAAGTGTTGTAATGACAGTAAATGCCAGTGACCTTTACTGTGTAGGTGCCTATCACAGATTTATTTCTGTCCTTCTGATTTACAATCAGAAAAATGAGAAAAATGTCCAGACAGAGAGTAAACGATTAGAACTCCTCCCTAAGCCGGAGCTGTCATTAGGCAGTCATGGAACCACAGACAAATGATTTACAGCCCTTCAGTATTTGCTCTGGGCCTTTATTGCAAGCCCAGTGGCTTGTTACCACTTGTCATAAATATCTAGTGTTCAAAATTTATGGTCAAAACCAGTGACCTAATGGCAAGAAATGCAGTGTTTGCATGCTTTTTTTTCTGCTGCTATGTAAACTAACAAGAGTTGAAAAAGCTGGGCTTTCAGACGGGCTACAGGTGATGTTTGCTAATGTAAAGACTGCCTGTTTCCTTACCTGTCCTTACTTTACCTGTGTGTCTACACTGCAATTTTCCAACTGTTAACCCAGGTTGATACACTGAATTTCCAAATTATCTTGAGTCTAAAACAGAGGGAGCGCTATACATAGGAATGTATTTCTTTCTGTCCATACATCAGAGTCTGATTCTGCTTTGTGATAACTAATGTCTTTTTATAGATTTTAAATGTAGCACCACTTGACCCGTGCTGAAATGTTTCGTCTCACTATATAGAGTTTAAATGGTTGAAATGACAATAGAACCCACTTGACTTGACTTGGTTTAAAAGATGTGGCTAATACATGGGTGTGGTTAATTCACATTTTTGTTTTGTTTTGTTTTGTTTGCCCACTGTCCTGTTCTGGACATTTTTGTATAAGAAAAGATTATTGATACACATATCAAATCCTGTTCTGGACATTTGTGTATAAGAAAAGACTATTGATATACATATCAAATCCTGTGGCACAGAGCAAACATAAGAGTTGTTTTTTTCATTTGTTGCTTAATTGCTGCTCCAGGTGAAAAGGTGAAAGGGATAAAAATAAATGTCTGCATTCCACACCTTTTTGGTCGTCCCAGTTGCGTTTCTGAGCCCAATTAGTCTTTCAGCATGGGGTTTCAGGGCTTTCTCACTGTAATCCAGCGAGAGGGGCTGGGGTGGGGTGGGGGGGGGGCGTGTTTGAAACTTGACTTAGAGGGAAAGGTGTGTTGGGCACAGAGAAAAATACAGGCTTTGGTTGAGGTTGTGTATGCCATGTGTGAATGTGTGTGTGTGTGTGTGTGTGTCTTAAGTGTGTGTGTGTGTGTGTTATGAGTGTGACGGGCACCGGTATGGCAGCCCATCTCGTGCAAGCCATATGCGTGAGTAGGATGTTTGGCTCCTCTTTCAAGTTTAGACAGAATAAAAAAAGAGGGAGGAGGAGAGCACTGCCAGGCAAGCAACACTCTGTAGGTACAACAGAAGCACAGGGCAAGATCAAGCCTCTGATTAAGGTTGCATGAGAGAAAAGAAAAAAAGAGAGGGAGAGATAGAGTAGAGGGAGAGGGAGAGAGAAAGAGAGAGAGAGAGAGAGAGAACGATGGCTCTGAATGGGGGCTGTGCGATATCAGTGAAAGCGATAAGTGACGGATAAAATGTTTAGAATGGGGATCAATCATTCTTGTCTTTCTTCTAGAGCGGATCACTGGGGTGGCAAAGCATGTGGTGGGGACTAGCGTGTGAAGAGCTGGCTCAGCCAGGGGAGGGTGTGGGTTGGGGGAGGTAGATTGTTGCAATGCACGCCAGCAGCTGGGCACTTTAGACCACTGACACACCAGTGTAGTGGTGAGAGAGAGAGAGAAAGAAAGAGAGAGTACTAGAGACACATAACTCACCCAGAGGTCTACTGCTAATAAAGCAAGATTCACGATTCCCCCTCAGTGAACACTGACTTAAGCCTTCACTCTATATGACATGTAAAACCACTATCAGCAAAAAGAGAAAATCCTGAAATTCTGCATTTAAAAAATCAGCAACATACAGCAACAGTAGCAAATGTCAGAGGGAAGCCTGACAATTTCTAGAAAAAAATGAAACGTTTTATTTTGCGTCATGAAAAAGAGCAATCAAATATAGATCTTAGATTGCTTATTGATTGAAATACATTTTGCTATTTTGTGTTTTTATCCAGTCGTCTGACTGTCTGGAGATCTACAGGAAACACTACAAAGAGCCAATAAAGCATTCCACCTTTAGAATCAACAGCAACCTGTATGATGAAACTCACCTGACCACAAAGCAGTGAAATGTTTTCTGTTAAACAGTTGTAAATTACTTGTAAAACTGCTGCTCATGATGTAGTTACCACCATAAGTACACGCAGGGTTAATGTTTTATTCCTATGGCCTTGAATGTCCAGACAATGTCATGAAAATGGAGAAACTGAAATAAACTAACATATAAAAGACAGCATGGCTCAGATCTGAGATACCAGTCATGGACTCAGGCACACTGGCATGAGACAGACTCTGTTCTCTGTTTCACCTGCAGATAACCTTAGTCTCTCATTATTTTAATTGATGGTCTTAATGCATTTTTGTTTTCACCTGTTTGGCAGATTGTGTGTTACATCCCTGAGGTGAAGAGACCTCAAAACCAAAATAGAAACTTCTCAAAGCCATTAACAGGTAGGGGCCTGCTCACGCTGAAACTGTTTTCTAGGCGGCTTATCACTTCACAGGGCAGGAAAGAACTTGAGCTTTGTTTACCGTCATCCACAAATCCTTCCTCTGTATCAAAGCTTTGGAAAAGCTACTGGCATGACACTGTTCAAAAATCTGTTTGGCACTGTTGCAGCAATAGTTTAAATGTTATGAAATGTGGCATAACTATCAACAATGTGTATGACATATTAGAATCTACAAAACGCCAGTGATATGACATTTTGGAAGAAATACAGTTTGTGGTGACAACAGCCTCTTGGTGCAACTAAACATCCACTCTTTGTAGTCTAGTTTATACAAAATGGCCAGTTCAAGGGAAGAAAAGATAAATACACCTCTTTGAATGGAGTGTGGGTAATGTGCAGACTAGGGCTTGGTCTTTCACAAACAGTTATTATACCATGGAGAGAGTGGAAAACTGCCATTTAATGACAGCAATTATTACTTGATGACAAAGCAAATGGAATGTATTGTACTGTAAACGGCTAAATGAAGCTTGTCATAAATAACAAAGAATGTCTGGGATTCCTGGTGTGTTTTTTATTTTTGAACGACTGGGTGAATCCTTGCTCTCACGTCACTGAAGCACGCTGGTTATCTTAGCGTTCTTAAAGACGTAATCTCTAGAGTAAACATGTTAACATCACAGAATTTATCAGCTGCATTGCACGCATATGCTCTTTGTTTGTTCAAAGTGATGTGGCCAACCCTAAACTGACGAAGTGCAGACATGCCACTGCTAGGCAGGTGAAGATGTCCCAAAGATGGAGATATTTTTAGACTTAGCTAGTAATTATCTGCGACAGTTTACATTATTAAAATACTTTTGAAGTCAGTGCACACTGTCTTTCAACTTACAAGGTATTGCTAAACAGCTAAGGCATGTGAGTGTTTGTCCAGCCTTTGTCAGTTATTGTAGTCATGTGTGAAGGAACACACATACACTCACAAAGTCAACAGCAAAAGTTGAAACTCTTTTGTGAATCTATTTATTGTGAGTCTTTTCCTCCCAGAAATTACCTTCTCTTTTTTCAGTCCTGAAAGTATTTCTATGCAGGACGACTAGTTCTGAATAACATATTTCATGCATAAATATAAGCTTCATATGAATGAGTAACATGTCAATCTGTCAGGGACATATAAATATATCCCATAAACAGTTTGGTCAGTAAGACAGGGTATCATTGCATGACACATCAGTGGTTAGACTCAACAGTGTTTTTATGGTATATTTAACTCTATTGTACGACAGTTTATGGAGCATCTAAAATGAGATACAGTAGATGGCCTTATCAGACAGTCAGGGGCTATGTCCGCATTTTCTGTCCTATGTGATGTTGTTGTTGTTGTTGTTCATAGACAAAAAGGGTCTGACCATTAGCATCCATGCATTCTGTGTTGATCTTATGCACATTTGATATCTTTTGCCTATGGAAGTCTCCAATGTTCTCATGACTTACACTCACTGTTTGCACATGTTCAGTGGCTGACTAATACCTAGTCTTGCCAGACATCAATCAGGGCAACATGTGAGATGTGTCCAGTGAATGTGAATGTGGCATGTAAAATGTATTTACAGTCAGCGTAGGACCAATGGGTCTGAGGATAAATCACTCAGCCATCTGGCTGCAACTGGGCAAAAAATGCATTCAGTATCCTACATTTTTAAAAGCCAGTTTAAAGCCTGTTATGTTTTTTAAATATAATGTCAGAACACTGAACAATGTTAGTGGAGATGCATGTTTGCAGTGTATTTTACTATCACATGAAATGTCATAAGTCATAATTGAAACTGTATAACTTCACACTTCTTGGAAAAATGTTATCATTTGAAATGGCTGCCATGATAGAACACCAATTAATCTGTTTCAGTTCATCATTGTCAAAACGTTTGGATGCTGGGACAGAAAGACTAGGGAGCAGGCTTTCCCTGATCATAAATCTTTCTCTCCATACCTTCATACCCACCCTCATCCTTTCAGTTTAAACACACTCAACCTATGAGGATGACTGTTTATGTTTGGGTCCGCTGGTTGCGTGCTCCAAATTACTGGAAACAATTTCGTTTTGGAAACCCACACAAAGACAGAGGGAAAAAATTAGAGGGTGCAAACGTCTGTGACTCTGCTAGCCCATCATTATTTACTGGCCAACCTGCTCAGTGCAGATTTGTTCAGTAAGCCGCAGCGTGCACTTTGTTTATTTGGACACGGCAGAGAGTGAGCGAGTGAGTGAGAGAGCAAGTGAGTGAGTGAGGGGCTTCACTCCAAATGTTTTACGAAAGAGCATCAGAGCCTCACCGGCAAGCTGCAGTTAATCTAAAATTTGGATCAGCTGAAGTTGGTTGGGTTTTTTTTTTTTTTTCGGTTTCTCCAGACCCCGTGTGTCCTAAACAGTTGCTGCACAGAACTGGCCTGAGGTCAGATCAATTGTGTGCTTATTTGATGAGCCATTTCAGTGACATTACTCGAAGTTGCATTCTTGTCTTGCCTACCAGGGAGGAGAGAGAAGTCTGAAGAGGATATAAGTCAAGGGTTACATTGAGAACATACTTGAGCAGATTTCCATACCTGCGATTCCTATCTGGTCACTGTCGATGTAATCTCTGTTAGGTTGAGATCCACATATTGAGTTGCTTGTTAGTACGTAGTTGAGACAATTCTGTCAGGAATTCAAGATAATGATGTTGAAGTCTTCGAAGTCTGGTTTAAGATTATTTTTGATGTAACATGCAGGTATTCACATGGTTCAGGCAATGACAGATGAGGTACATGAAGTGATAAATGGATTTTTAAAAACAAGTAGTAGATTACCATGTTAACAATACAATAAAGCATTAAGAAAAAACGTAGTTGCTTGTTGGGCAAAGCAACAGACAAAACAGAGAAAAATTGTGGATTGACTTTCATTGGCAAAGCAAGGCAAGGCAAACTTTATTTATATAGCGCACTTCTTACATCAAGGCATTTCAGTGTGCTTTACAGAAAGTGAAAAACAGTAGAATTAAAAGGCATAGCTGATTAAAAACAAAGAGATGTTCTTCAGACAGTAAAATAGAGTGAAAAATTAAGAATTTTAAAAGAAAGATTGATGTGATTTTCACATTGAATCAAATTACATCATTGACATGAAATTTGACCATTAACCCAAGAAATCAATACATGTAATGTCTAATAAAGTGGAATGGCAGAGGAAAAATGGATTGAACACACTAAGAAATGGTGGTACACCAAAGCAAGGAAAGGTAAGATATACCAACTGTAATCTGTTGTGAGAAGTTTGATAGTAGTTGACTGTGAGTAGTTTGACAGTAATTCTACCCTTCTGTCTGTGAGCCAGTTTAGTATATTTTGGTAGGATCCAAAAGTGTTTTCTGTGACAAAAGTGTTGCACAAGAACATGGTTAAAGGCCAGAGAGCTCGCCAAAGGCACTGCAACCTTATACAATGCATATTAATGTAAAGGTTTTTGACTCTTCCAGTAAGCACCATTTGGTCCATTATCAAGTGCAAGGGACATCAAATGGACACACACCAAAGCAAGGCAAACTGGGCAGGTGGTGGTGCCGTAGGGGTTACGGAACCTGGCTAGCATGCTACTGGCCTTGAAATTGTGGGTTTGACTGCCGATTGCCACCGACATACCCTTGAGCAAGGCACATAACCCTAAGTTGCTCTGAAGTAATTGATAGTTGACAAATCAAGGATAAAAGCATCTGCTTAATGCTGTAATGTAATTGTAAACAGCACGTATACTACACCAAATCCATCTGCACAGGTGTCAAGCTACCATCATTCTAGTCTAGTCATTATTGGAATGTGTGCATGGACACAGTTGGTTTTCATTACTGTAAAGTTCAAGACAGAGATAAAAACGAGAGAGAATGTTGGTCACCTGAATGAACATAATTCATCAGGGCAAGTTTTAGTAGCCTATGTCCAACAGAACTAGCTGACAACTACAGGAACTAAATTATATGATATCTTTATAATAAATAAAATATCATAAATATATTAAATATAAGTATATTGCACTTTTTTCAAACAGGATAATATAGTAGTAGAGCTCAAAATGTGTGTGTGTGTCTGTGTGTGTGTGTGTGTGTGAAATTCAACAGTGTGATCACATTGTGATTGTTGTGATTATCAAGAGGATACACAAGTGAATAAGCCTATGCTGATCAATAGGAGCCATCAGACTGTGCCCTAGGACCACCTGATCAACCAGTCCAAAAAGCCAAGAGCTCAATTTTCTTAGCTGGTCATTTCCAGCAAACAGCTCACTGACACTGATGCTCCTTGAAGGCACAAAGTCACCCCAGCCTTAGCGGTGAGAAGAGCACATACATATAATTTGAGCCTTAGTCATTGTGTGCTGGGATTACAGAGGGCTTTAGCTAACATGTAGCTCTTCAAAACAGTGACTTCACCTTGGATTGGGTGTCAACACTCGGTGCAAACAGATTACGGTTCGGATTCTGTTTTCATTGTGTGCAAACACACGCTTGAATTTTTTCCACACAGGTTTTTTGCAGTGCCTGCATAGACATGAGGTCAACAAGTCATTTCATACAGTAGTCTACTCAAATAGGAGATTTTTTTTTTAAAAAAAAAAGGAAAAAAATATCAGAGTCTTCACCTTGACTGTTGTATGATCATAAACTGAACTGAACATAAACTGAATGCTGTGGACGAAAGCATGAGGGAATCTCTCTTCTGTGCCAGGCCAGTAAACCTGTCAACTAGACATTAACATCATCACCAAATGACTCCACATGAACTTTTGTCACCCACATGTTACAGAAGTCATAATTGCAGATGCCATGTGCGCTTGCTTTGGTTGTTTGGTTCATGGCTGCCCTTTCTAAAGAAATGGTTGCTTGTCAAAGTTGGGAATGCAGACATCTGCGAACAATGAGCTCAATAAAAGAACTCATCCCTCCTGTCACTAAAAATATTTCAGGCAGATGTCATTGCCAGGTCACTGCTTTTGCCTGCAAAGGGTGTGAGGGTTTAGTAAACAGGTTCAGTTGTAGTTCATTATGCACAGCCACGGTATGGGGGAATTGTAGTGTTGTGTTGTCACTATGTGTGTGTGTGTGTGTGTGTGTGTGAGAGAGAGAGAGAGACAGAGAGAGAGAGGGAACGTGTGTGAGTGAATGTATGTGTGTGTCGGTGTGCTTATGTGTAGCCACACATAAGGGGGAAGAGACGACCTCAAGAAAAGAGGGTCAGAGTGTTACATGCTTACATAAACACATTTTTACTTGGGTGGTGGCACATTTATGGGTACAGAGAAATTTAAAAGTGTTGGCAGAGTGCTATCTTGGGAGTTATAGTGGTTGTACAGCATTCAATACCTGGGATGAACAGTTCACTAGCCCAACATAACATGCTCAGACTGGAAGTGTATAAAACCTCTGTGGACTTTTCCCTTAACAACTAGAGAAAAAACAAACCAACAAACAAACAAAAAACACTAACAATACAGTATAACTACTAAGGTAAGAAGTTTTGAGTCAGTCTACTTCTTTTATTTTCATAAATGCATTATTCCCATTGTACTATCTTAGCACATTGTATAACATTCACCAAATAATAACATAAAAACATAATAAATTGATATGTGTTGTTTTTTCCATTGCACATGGACACGGGTCCTTCCATTAAATAGTCCATTCAACGGCATTAAGCCACTGTACCCTTGTAATAGCATCTGACTTAGTTTAGAGCCACCTCTAATTTCCCTCACAGAAAACTTAATCAGACCTCACACCTTGCATGTGCGTGCATGGTCCCTGAACCCAGTTGTCTCTGAACCCAGCGAGCAGCCTAAGACCTGCCTGCCATCTCTGCTTATCTCCACTAAACCAGTTCCATTGTGGCAGAGAGCCAGATGTTCCCTTTTCTACTTCACTGGTTGCACCTTAGTATCATCTCACTGCATAACCTCCCTGTTGTTGTTTTTTTTTTAATCCGAAGAAAGCCTGGGGATAATTGTTTCAGACAAAAAAAAAAAAAAAAAACTCGCTCCTTCTCAAGACACTGATGTAACGAGACAGGCTGCCTCTCACACTTTCACCATGAACTGAGGACACCCTAAAACGCACTTGACAAAACTTACATTCTTGACAATGGGGAACAAAATAAAAAGAAAGAAAAAGGACAAGAAAGAGACATATTTGGTTTTGATATGTCTTATTATAAATATCTGGGGGTTATTAAACTTTCCTGGCAGCCAGAGCACTTTGAGCCCTTTAATGTGAGGACTCTGTCGACGCTTCAGAGTCTCACGGAATGCTGTAAAGGGATTCTCTTGTTGTTTCCATGCTTGTTTCATTGTCATTCAGATACTCACTCACAGTAAATATCTTTAACCTATGCAGGATACCACCAGGTTGTACTGGCTGAAACTTTAAAATCTGACCTGGTATGGACGAGTTTGCCACACCTGCCTGCATACTACAAATCAGAGAATGGTATGTAACTCAGACCTGGTTGGAGTTTAAATAGAGAGATTAATGTGTGGAATAAGAGGCATTTATCACTATGCTTATTCATACTTGTACATTTTGGTGTGCCTTTGGTTCTCATTCATCACTGAGGTGAGCAAGACTGTGAGCAGCAAACATCCCATTAACTGTCTAAACATTTGTCTGAGATAAGAATCGTGGCTGAGCTTTTCAAGTGTGTATGATGTTTGAGTGTTTAAAATGGAGCGGTTTAAAGGTGTGCACTCCACAGAAGTCTAATACACTTGTAACTAGGTGAGTATACATACACGCTGTGTGGTTGTGGATACTTGTTGAAATGAGCAGACTTTAGCAGCCGAACATATAAGGTGACCTGTTAAGATTGTTGACGCAATGGATCAGTGATGGGAAACTTTTCAACGTGACAATGACAAACAAATGCTGAATTGAGTTTTCATATTAAGGGAATAAATATTTCTATACCTCGACAACAGGTAATATAAACTTTGACAATTCCGTAAATGCAGGGAATTCACACCTGTAAACGTACACACTCAGTGCAACCAATAACCACAAACAAAAGAATATCTGGTAAACTAACGCCACCTGGTTGCCTCTTGCGAAATTCCGTGGAAGGTGTACCTTTACACTCTACCGGTCTCAGGTGAGTCCCTGCTCATGAAGTGTGTTTTCGGGAAGTGCGCGAGAACCGCGCTCTACCCGAAAATTAGTAGAATTACTTCTACCTGATTGGATTTGTTGATGTAATGTTTACACTACATAAGGGTGTTTGATGGCTTTAGATGTTTAAATTATTTACAAGCACTTGTCACAGTTATGGTCTTGCTTGAGAGGTTAGCAGAGCCACGCCTCCCGTGGGCTGGTCCGGAGGTAAGTGTTATATTAGAGGTGGTAAGACATACCAGAGGTAATCTACGCTTTTGCGCTTGCACAGGTATGACCACGCTGCCTTCCGACATATAGCTGAGGATATCCTGGCTCCATATCCCCTTTTTCCCTTTGTGAGAGGGATAACACTCTCCACGGAACCGCTGTTTGGAAAACTTTCCTCTTTTTAAACACAAAGACTGTTCCGAGAGCTTCAGTTGAGAACCTCAATTCTGGAAGACTGCTGAAAATGAAGCTGGAAGTATTCTGCGGTGGACATTACGACGGGAAAGCTGTTGAAGTGTGCAGCGATGCTGAGGGAAGTGTTCCTTCACCCTTATCGGGAGAGGAGGAGTTGGGCTCCGATGGGGACTGTGTGGCTCATAGTCCAACACCTGCTATGTCGTGCGCAGAGGGGAAAGGCAAGCCATACACCCGCAGACCCAAACCCCCGTATTCGTATATCGCTCTGATTGCCATGGCTATCCGGGAGTCGAATTCGGGAAGATTGACTTTAGCAGAAATCAACGACTATCTCATGAAGAAGTTTCCATTTTTTAGAGGTAGTTACACTGGCTGGAGAAATTCAGTTCGCCACAACCTGTCGCTGAACGATTGCTTTCTGAAAGTTTTGCGGGACCCATCGCGACCATGGGGCAAGGACAATTACTGGATGTTGAACCCGCACAGCGAGTACACATTTGCCGATGGAGTGTTTCGACGCAGGAGAAAGCGCATCAACAAAAAGTCTGGTAAGGAGCAGGAGAGTTTGAATCATGGTGTCAGTGAGACACTAAATTCAACTATTCCAACAACCAGCTCAAATACCAAGTTCTCCAGTTCGTTCGCCATAGACAGTATCCTCAGCAAACCTTTCAGGAGAGAGGAACGTTTCCCACAGGAAACGGATGAACAGTCAGTCAGTGCTGGGGTGAAATGGTCTGGACGAGTTCACATGATGCCTTACGTCATGAGGAGTCCACCTGTCGCGCTACCCCCGGCCCCATCGTTCTTGGTCGACTCCAGTGCTGCGCAGGTGCTGCGGGCATACAGCGGAGTGTATGAGAACATTGGTGTAAACGCGCACCACCATAAAGACGTACCCTCTTCTCTCCACTTGACAACAGAGTATTTACCAATTACCCAGACAACTCGCGTTGTCCAAGTGCCGGCAATGGCGAAGGCGGACATTTACCACCCTTTCAAAATTGACTATTTGCTGTCTTAACGCAGGATGTGTACTGACTGCGGGATGTGTTACGAGCAACATCAATGCACTAAACATAGATGTGTACATGAAAAGTAGTCTACATTTCATTCTTTTTCTCTTTTTTTCCAATTCATCAACAGTTTTCGGGAACGCATCGGTGTTCTTTCATTTGCTGTCAGGCCTAAACGGACTATAACCTACAACACCTTAAATATACGTCATGTTATGAATACAGTTTAACTATTTTCCACGTCAGAAGATCAAATGTTTACGTATGGCATGTTGTTTCTAAAACTGTAATGTTACTGTCGACTTTATTCTGACGTGTCTGCACGAACCACAGGTCAAATTGCAACATCCACAGCTCCTAGAATCATTTGTAAAGTTTCCTGTTCATAATCATTTATTATCATCAGTTGGTCCATTTTGGAGGAAATCTTGGTGATATACGGTTTAAAATGCTGAAAAATGGAAACTGTTTTCACTTTCGTTCACTCCTGTAAACTGGAAAAAATGCTGTGTAGAGAAATGTATTTTGTATTACAATGAAAAATGCTTTTAAGTCGATAAATGCCTTTTCATCATTAAAAATGAATGGAATTAAAAGTCTTACAGGGTCTTTTTTGTCCTCAGCTGATAATGTTTAACGTGCAACATATTGAAAAGAGTACATTTTAAGAATCCGGTGGGCCAAACGGGGATGAATGGATAGGATCATGTCTTACATGATGGCACAGCACACATGCACACACATTATGCAATTAGCACACATGCTTGACTGTATAATTGTTGGCCGATACACACAGGTCAAAATGTAGGCTATGATTGTTGTAGCTTTAAGCTAGTAAACAGTAGATTTCATATTCACTAATCGAAAATATGCAAGGTCTCAATTGCACAAATCGAGAATTTTGACCTCTGCATAAAGTACAGAGTTGAAAATCAGAAGTAGTGGTTTGTAGCCTACAGAAAAAAATGGACCAAATCCAGTTCTGTCCCAAGGGGACGGAAATAATAAATAAAATAATCAAAATATACTTAGGCTACTCAATAGCTTACCAGATAACGTCGACAACATGTGGCTTAAGATTCTACAACTACGCATTCAGCTTAGTCATTATAAGTACATAATAAACATCAAGCTATTCTACAGAGACAGGTGTTTTGATAAATAGAACAATATTTTGAGGTGATAATGACACGAGCTCTCCAAGGTCCTGAACCAATGAGGACGTGTCCATCATTAACGAGCGGGTCATCACTGATGAGGCTGGTAAGCCGCACAATGCAATACTAGAAAAACACTAGCAGACAAAGAAAAGAAGGAAAGTTTGGTTTAATTAGGCCCATACATATTACTGTACACAATCAGATTTGTATATATACACTGCAGTCTATAGTATAATTGTAATTATAACCTAACAGTAATTATTAATATCTTGGAGTTGGATTTGTGATGTAAGCTGTTTTGCTAATAATTATTTTATCTTATTTAGTTAAGTCCTATAACTAATTGATGTATGGCTAGATTTAGCCTACGTATTCAATTAAGTAAGTAGTTTGGAATAAAATAAATGAAAATAAACGAATCACAATGGAAGAGAGGGGGATAAGAGAAAATTAAACAGCTACATAAAAAAATCATGGTGGTGTGTGTGATAGGCTTATATAAGTTGTAACGTTATCCCAAGCTTTTGGTGCGAAGCATTCAAACTCATTTCATCCATGTGCTTTAGAAATATATAGCCTAGGCTACATAAACGAAGGACATTTATTGCGAACATACTAATTTCACAGGGATCAATCACAGGACAACACAGAGGAAACACAGTGGCATTACATACTGTATGACCAAACAAGCACATATTCGTTAGAATTCAAGTGAGAAAAACATCTGATCAAACGCCCTCATTATCTGGACATTTTGACAGGTGAATATGTACAGTACATACGGTTAGAGAGAGGGAACTGGAGAGACAATACTGCAACCTGCAGGTCACAGTGCAGAGTGCCGACCAACTCATTGAACACTGGACAAAAATGTTATTCGATTTTTTTTTTAAATAAAGACTTCTTAAGCCATTGCATAAATTACTTATCAAAGGAGAAGAAACAGTGGCCTACTGCACTATAGTCCTTAATCACTTGTTAGAACTAAAATTAAAACAACTAAAAATAGATATTCATAATAATGAGTTTCTAAGCAAAAGAATGTAAGAAGGGCAGCGAAGGGCACAATCAATAAATCAATTAATTGATTGTTATCTTATCATAATTATTACCCTACCCTATTTGAAACGATGTACAATAGCATGGTTTTCACTGAACACATATGGATATGTAAAATTTGAGGAATTGGTTTGAGGAGGTCTAAAGCGTTAATCTTGATTCTTGTATTATTTGACCATGTCAGGCTCAGAGACCTTTCAGTGGAAACAGGAATACGTCATTCATAGGCGCCTCTCGCTGTTCATTGTTATGTTTTTTTTTACTCCCCGAAAGGCTCCCTCCAAGCGGATACAGACATATTTAGATAATCAGTATTTATATTTTCTGTCTAGAGAAACAAATATCCTTTCCCTGAGTGGCCGCAGAAATACGCTCGACAAGAAACTGCCGAAATTCACGCTCCAGCTCTTCAACAAGGAATATAAGGCTTAGATTCGCTCTCCAACACAATGTGTCCAGTTTTAACAAAACGCACACCAAAAATAGTCAAAGAATCCAGCGGGTTTTGTTATGACAATGGCAACACGGGTTTACTCATACGGGGTAAAAATTTCAAAGTCTTCCAAGTATTTTTCTCTGCACCGAGCAAGGCTTCCTCTAAGCCGCCAGTGCATCCTGAACGCAGCGGGGTTATTAGTTTTGATGTTGCAGGAAATTCTGGGCAGATTATGTTCTTTACCTTTATTGTTATGACGAAGCGTGATTTTTATCTTCACATCCTTTTTGGGTTAAGTGCAGAGAGATCGTCTTTGGTAGCTGTCCTTTGCCTTTATATATTCTCTGTATGTTATCTGTTGATGTATAATAAACTAGCATAAAAGCGCTATTAAAACATGAATAATGGTAATAAACATATTACTGCCATTTTAAAAACCTTAAGCCTCTCTTAGGCTATTCGACAGAAAAAAACAGTAGGCCTAACATTTTAATGCAGGTGTCATGGCTTGAACACTGAGCGAGAATGTTGCAGACATAGGCTACATAGTTATATATTGTTCTTCTTCTTATTATTATTATTAATGAGTTGATCCGAATATTTTGCCTTGTGTCTAACTTTGCGTTCACTTTACAATTAATTAGTCCAGCTCTCAGGGGATAAGATTCAGGCTGGAGACGTAAACTGACACTGGGTCGCTGTGTGTGGTATCTAGGCAGCGCCGCAGCGCCTGATGGAAAAAGCCTGCTTCCACTCATGTCAAAGTCATTTATCCAGAACAACCCCGTACAAGCACATGTATACACACAAGGAAGAACACATTTTTTGTAAGCCGTGCTCCCAGAATGCTTTGCTGGGAAGATGAGTGTTGTCTCCGAGCTTTCATCTTTACACGTTAAAACTGATGGGATTCCAATAAATGCGAGGCGAATTTTCGCTATGGGTCTGCATTTGTAATAATCCATTATGGCAAAGCTATTGCCAAAGTTGCTATAGTTTATCGTTAGTATAAGAGTGGAGTTTTGAAAGTGTTACCTTCGGTGTTTGGCGTGTGGTGCTGTTGATTGGAATGTCTAAAGCAGGCTTGATAAATGGCGTAATTGCGTGTATTAGAAATGTCAGGGGGAGGGAAAGGGTCTCTGCTCGGACTCTTAGCAGAACCTCCTGCTCGAGAGATAGCTGGATTGTGTCCAGGCGTGGAAGGGGGTGGGTCTCTGGTCGACAGCGATTTCTTGGAGGGATTTAGACGTGATCTGGGGGGCAGAGAGAGATTTACGAATTGATAGGTGGTCGCGTTTTGTTTGGCCGAGTGGATCTGCGCAAAAGAGCCCAGGAGCTTTGCGTTTCCTTCTCTTAAAGGATTAGTACTAGCGATGGCCACCAAAAGACTGCGGAAGAACCGCTGCTCTGGCGACACACAGCTGGTGTCTTGGATAAGTGCGCATAAAAGTTCCACAGGGCACTGACCTCTCAAATTAGCACGACTGGAAATTTCCTCTGGTATTTTTCGGGCTGATCTAAGAAGCTGCATCATTCAAGTTGGGTAAATGAGACTTTCTAATTTTCATCTGCACGGTGGCACCACAACGTGTTGATTACAGATCTCTATTATAGCTGTACCGTTACTTCCCTCTTTCGTTGTGACTGAGCTCAAGGAAACCGTATAGAAATGACAACTGAAACCGCTCAGCAGCAGCTGGACCCACCGCCCGTGAGATCTAGCCCAGCGTCCGGTGCCATGCATTCCACGCTGCAGAGCGCACAGACGGTTCTAGATGCTGCTGGATCATCGGCCACAACTAAGGGCAAGAAGGCAAACTCAGGCATGAGACGCCCCGAGAAACCGCCTTATTCTTACATTGCTCTGATTGTAATGGCGATTCAGAGTTCTCCTACTAAGAGGCTGACCCTCAGCGAGATATACCAATTCCTTCAGGCCCGGTTCCCATTCTTTAGGGGATCGTACCAAGGCTGGAAGAATTCAGTTAGACACAATCTCTCTCTCAACGAATGTTTCATTAAATTACCCAAGGGCCTTGGAAGACCTGGCAAAGGACATTACTGGACAATAGATCCCGGGAGCGAGTTTATGTTCGAAGAAGGGTCTTTTCGCCGCCGACCACGAGGATTCCGTAGAAAATGTCAAGCCCTTAAACCAATGTACCGGATGATGAACGGCATCGGGTTTGGTACATCCATGCTGCCCCAAAACTTCGATTTCCAGTCGCCGTCTGCATCACTGGCTTGTCACGCCAATGGTTACAATTTGGACATGATGACTAATGCTGTGCCTGGTGTGCCTGCAGGATACGACGGGCTAAGCGCAGGCCACCATGTGCCCCATATGTCGCCTAGTCCTGGATCCACTTACATGGCAGCTTGTCAGGTGACGTCTAACGGTGACTATGGTCCAGATAGCAGCAGCAGTCCCCTACACTCGCCTCCTGCGATGACCAGTTCTTTGGAGTGTCACTCTCCCTATGCAGCCTCAGCGCATTGGGCCTCTTCCAGTGTTTCTCCCTACATCAAGCAGCAACCACTCGCCTCTAGCAGTCCGACCTCATCCGGTCTACATTCAAGTATGTCGCCGTATTCCATCGAGCAGAGTTACCTTCACCACAACGGCAGGGACTCTACGGATATTTCAGGTAATGAAATTTCGTGTGATTTAATGCAAAGAAATGACTGGCGTGGCGTTACACCAATAGTCCACCATAATAAATATAAAGCCAGTTAAGCCGAGCCGTTCATACCAAATATCATATTTAGGCCTATAGCTTACCTGACGAAGCAGCAAACCAAAGAAATGTATTTAAGATTCCAAAAGCTTCCTTGTTATCACAGGTGATTATTGCTTCTTCGCCCTGAATACATTTTGTGTCAGTGCTATTTTTTTCTAGTGATATTAATAGCAGTTCTTCATTAGTTCTAATCTAGATTTTGGTCTGAAATTATGAAATGATTAAAAAAAAAACGTTTATGATATTGGTATGTATTTAGTTTTTAAATAAAAGCCTAGTGTGAAAAATCCGGTTAGCTCAATTCAAAGAATAGCAAGTTACTTGTGTTACATTATAGTTTCAAAAACAGCTGTTTAACACCATCCGGTCTCCAAGTTAATATAAATGTATTACTGACATTTGTCAGACATCCTTCAGAATCTGAACAATTGATCAATTAATGTACCTTCAACCAGACATTGATAGAATGGTGCTTCTCCACCATGGCTCAGTGCGAAAGTAGGCTATTATGTCGCAGAGTTTTTTTCCTGATCAGAGTAGCTCAACTACCATAATTCCTAAGTCCAGGATCAAGAAGGTTAAGAAAACAACGTAGTCTCTAACAGAGGACTGGTTATGAAAACCCTACACCTCTGGCTGTAGAGGATTTTCTTGCTGGATGTAGCCTACCCATGGGATTCTTGTGCCTTGTTAAAGTTAACGTGTAGGCCTACTTTAACTGTCCCGAACACCAGGGCTCGACTGAATTGAGGCCTTCTGCACGGCCCGCTCAATGCCTAATAAGTGCTGTCAATCACCAGCAATGTTGTTTTAAAAATCGGGCTCCGATTATGGTCTATGCTGTAGCGTGAATCAAAACACACCGCGCACTGAACCATCACATCTGAAGATTTCCATGTGTATATAGTTGTTTGCTATTAGCGGGTAGCAAGCTAGGCCTAGGCTATGCTGTAATGCCTGAGAATCCTACAAATGCTAATATCTTTTGAATACAATTAAATACGTGGGTAAATTGTCTTACCTTTCAGTGTCCTCATTTGAGTTGTCTTGCACACTAAAACTAGTCAGCATAATAAAATATAGCCACCGCTCTTGATGGGTGAAGTGTAAATTGATGCGTGAATCAAAGTGTAAACCATATTCTAATAAACAGAGATAGAGTAAAATAAAATTTGCAATAGCAGACTATGTGCACGCCCGCACGCACACACACACACACACACACACACACACACACACACACACACACACACACACACACACACACACATACATACGCACACACACACACACACACACACACGCACGCACGCACACACACACACACACACACACACTCATCACATTTTTCTCAGCCCACCAGTAAATAAGAAAGAAAAACAAAAATAGCATATTGTTGCTGAATCAATGCTTATATATTGACTGCTCTGTTTAATTGCAGTGGGAATACCGCGATATCAAAGTCATTCTTCGCCAGTGTGTGACAGGAAAGACTTTGTGTTGAACTTTAATGGGATCACATCCTTTCATCCTACTGCAAGTGGATCATACTACCATCAGCTACATCATCATCATCAAGGTGTGTGCCAAGATGTCAAGCCATGTGTAATGTAAAAGCCAAGTCGCCAAATATACCAAGAATCATGTAGCTTATCATGTAGGCTATAGAACAATAGATTCGACATTGCGCCGACAATGCCGAACTGCGTTGTAAGAAACAGTCAACACACTCTGTTACAACTTGGAACATCAAAGATAACATGAAATGACTTACACTTGTAACATCAGTTTTCACGAACTAAAGATGACACACTATTGCTTCTGCTATGAAGATATCGGAGTTTGACTCATTCACACGCACAAGCAACAGAAAAAAAATGAACGAGAGACATGTGCACAATGAAGTCAAGCCTCCAAAGCCTATAAAACATGGCTGTTGTTTTGCAAAAGCCTGTTTAAATGACAAATGAAGGGGATGGCAATTAGGCTACCATCATTTCAGTTGTATGTTAAGTTTTATTTTCATTTCTATAACAAAATACACAAAGATTTAATGAATTAATAACTGCACCTATGTTAGATTTCAGTGTTTCCAGAATGGAGTCATGTACAGTATATATCAATAAAATATGTATTCTGAAGGAATTGTGTCATCGAGCATCTTTCTGCAGATTTGGATCCATATCGTTGGCCTACCTTATCATTTTGCCTTTAGCCATGGCCTACCATTATAAATATACACATATTTTTAACAGCGGATTTAATGAAATGCACTGCCTCCTTAAAGACTTCAGTCATCATCATTGTGCATTTTCTGTTTCATTCAAGAAAGAGCATTATAAACATTTTCGGAAAATGTTTGAAACATAAAAGGCTGCATGAATAAATCTCCCTAAATCGAACTAATCTTGAAATCATAATAAATAAAACACATTGTAAACAGCTGCAAGATTTGCCTGAAGCATGAAAAGTTGAACTAATAGGCTTACTCGAAACCAGAATGTCCTTGCAATCCTAAATACATTTGCTCGGTGAAACAAAAGGTGATTGTCAAAACATTCCCCTTTGTTTCAGTAAATCGAGGACGGAGAAATGTTCTCCATGAATATCATTTGTCCTCTTAAGTACATAATCATTTTAATAAAATACCAGTCCCTGAATTTGAATTTGGCCTAATGAGCTGAGGCGCTATGATCCCATGTCGGAACAGTCTCCCTGACGTCTACAACTTAGCACTTTTGACGACCACGACCTGGATAAATGAGCGCTCTCACAGACATATTTTAGCAGATGCTGAAGACCAATAGGCATGAATTTATCTGTAAAATCTAAACAAATTTCACTAAAATTAGTTTAATAGTGTAGGCCTACGCTGTAACCTGTACCAGGCTACATTTCTTAACGCAACTCAGCTCACGGGCATGACGTGTCGCAAAATTACAATGTAAAACGTTCACAAATAGCAAGTTAATAATTTCTAAATATGATTCAGTATTTAGTGTACGCTATATTGTTATATTTGCGCTGCCACACATTACGAACAAAGCTATTTTCTCAAAAATAGCCTAGGCTACGTGTCAGCATCTCTGCTATTGTTCGACACTCCAAACACGAAGGTTTCAGGTTGTTGAATATATTTCCAGGGCCATACTATTTTTTATTATAATGTAGAGTGCATCAAATGACCAGTAAATCTAGGTTATTTAATCTTTAATCTAGGATTTTTACTGTATAGATGTAGATTAGATACCAGTTAACACTTACTTTGCATTCGATGGGTCGTTTAGGTTCCAGTATTGTTAAATCCGAATAGGCTAAAGTTCAGGAAATGCAATATTTTAGACTTGAATAATATAAATACAACGTTTAAGTCGGCATGAAGTGCTGTTTATCCCTTGCCAACATGACCAACATTGTTTAAATATCATAGTCTTATATCGCCCCCTTTTGTTCACCTACCGAAGTTTCCTTTTAAGCACAAGATGAAGCTTGTTAGCATTTGGCCAACATTTATATTGCCAAAATGCACTTAAACACAAACAAAACACGGTGTCATAACATCAGATGAAAGTGCATTATGTTGAAGAGATTTGATATTGCTAACACCTGGCCTACTACTACTGAAGATTAGAATTTTGATCCATCCGAAAAGCCATTAAATACAGTGATCATAAATATCAAAATATACAGTAGTGTACTTTGTGAACAATGAACATAAACATACAAAAGCTTCAGCAAATACTTCATGTTATGATCAAACTTTTAAGATCTTGCAGCTAAAATCTGAATCAGAACAATGTGGCAGGTCGTCAACAGATTTGAACAGCTTTGTGGTGTGAAAAAAATAAATACATAAAAATAAAAATAAACCAAACAGGTTATATCTGGCACAGAAGTAGGGACTTTTGCCTCCCAGTACTAAACAAAAACAGAAATTCCACCTCTTGTAATACTAATAACCTCTTGTAATGCTATTAAGCTCATAATATTGTATCTAAAACCGTTCAGTCACTATGAAATAATTTACAATGCAGTGATAAGTGATAGGGTTAGAGAAACTGGACACAAAATAACAGCTTTCACATAAAAAATGTTTAAAAAAAAGAAGAAAAATCATGAATGTGCCATACATACTTAACTACCACAGTCTTAAACTATAATATAATTATATTATAATTAAATGTTAAAATGTTATTTCAGTAAAGCCTATTTTGATGCCAGTGGCATCACTTAAAAACTAAAAACATCCAGAATGCATTCTTATAAACTGGAATAGTAGCCATTCACTGGAAAAGGACCTAAAAAGAAACTCGTTGTCCAATCCCTCCATCTGGTGGTGACATGAGGATGTCTCTCCCTCACACTTACACTGTGCTCCCAGCATGATCTACAGTCAACCAACCAACTAACAAAGTTCCATACTAACAAACAAACAAACATACAAACAGTGTATACATCTGGACATACTTCTTGAAAAAAAAAGTCTTGTCTATGTCTCACTATGTCACAGTTAACCCTCTTCAGTAAAATATCTAAAAAAGGTTTAACTTTAAAGGTAAGCTCAACCATTTGGTACAGCACCTTTTAACCCATCATATGTTGATAAAAAAAAAACACCCCTAGTTAAACCACATATAGCCTTCTCTACACCTCACATACTACACGATAAACACACAAAAAATTGCTGGGTAGCTCTATGTTTTTTAAGACCATACCATTGTAGAATGTACGATTTCAAGCTGTGGAATTTCATAAATTCAGTCATCATACGTTTTTTAAATTTTAACCATGTTTTAAAAGCATGAGATTTTTTCCTGTTTCATGTTGTTAAAAAGAGGCCATAGAACACATAAACATATTTTGATTACTTAGCAGTTTTTTGAAAACATGCTCAAACGGTTGAGATGACAGTAAAGTGTAATATATAGAAATGAACGGCCATGAATGGACTGCTATTTCAAATATCAAAAATAGAGAGAAATTGGTTATGCCTCCCACCACCCAAGAAAGTTCACTTAAGCATTTACAGGTAGGGTAGGCAATATCCAGTGTTATGGGACGAATCTTGTTTCCACAAACATGCATATTTTCATAGTAATAAACATACTCATTGTCACTTTGCACTTTGCACATTGCAATAGGATCGCCATTAGTGTGGTGTTAACTAGGAGTGTATTAGAAAGTAGACAATTTTGTGAATAAAGCAATGAAGGGTGCTTGGCCAAAATAAGCATAAATATAATGTTATGAGTTTTATATCTGATTATTTTATATGTTCACAGTGTTTGCTGCATATTCCAATGAATGTGGCCTTTAGGGGGCACTAGAGAGTCGCAAGATCAGCAAGATTTGCATTTAATCTATTTGGACTTAAAATAATTATTAACATTATTCATTATTAATTAACATTAAACAGTATTCACATACTCAACAAAAAGACCACTAGGTTGAAAGAGGTCCTCTTTTCTACACAACGCAAATCAGTCCATCAGATTTTACTGCTGAAAAGTTACACCCCTTTTAGGTCAGCTCAACTGTTTGGTAGAGGTGTGTAAATTCAAAATGGGGGGGGGGGGGTCGATTTAAAATAAATAAATAAATAAATGCACTTATTACAATATATATTGTAATAAGTGCATTTATTTATTTATTTATTTTAAATATATATATATATCGGTGAATACAATGAGCTTTGTGTCTTCAATGCAGAGAAGCGAATCAGAGCACAGCTCATTATCATAGGCTGAAAAACAAGGCGGTTTACTCTTTGGACTGTTTTCAGTCCAACTAAAGTTACGAACCATCTTTGAACCTCAAAGAACAATCTGAAAACCATATAGATCTATGGCAGGACACATCTAAGGTATTATGTAGATGGGACCCAATAGACTGAAAAGTGGAAATCATCTATGAAAAATCACAAGTCTCTGAGATTGTAAATGTTTAACATTATATTTTATTAACCTCTATGGCATGGTGTTGCACTGAGGCAACAAATCACTTTTTGGCTACTGTAGGTGACATTTAAATTTTATGTAGATTTTATGAAAAAATAATGACAAGACCGTTTCTTTCCAATAAAATATGGGTTGTTGGAGGTCTGACCTTTGACCTGGGGGCAGAGCAACCATATTAGGAAGTAAAGCTGTATAGTACACAGTGCCAGAAATTGATGAGATAAATCTAATTTTTCAACATGTTTAAACTGAAATAACTTAATAAACAAAAATATGTACATGACCCTGGATATGTAAAGAAATATATTCAGTAATTAAGTAAATCTGCATTTTGTTTTTGCATTTGTTTTTTACTGCTGTTTTTTGTCTGTTGCCTCAGGGCAACAGTAAGCAATTAGACCAATTTTTTTGGACAAATTTCCATAAATACAGTGGTTGTCAATTCTGATCAATTAGGGCTAAATCCTTCATACTTAACGTGTACCAGCCCACACTGCCACACGCACTCACATACACACACACATACAGGCACGTACACAGGCCTAAGCACAGACACACACACACACACACAGGCCTAAGCACAGACACATATATTTCAGCGCATAACAATGCACACTGCACAAGTGCGTACAATTTTGAACAAACATATACATTTAGACACACACACACACACATACACACACACACACAGGCCTAAGCACAGACACGTACATTCCAGTACATAACCATGCACACTGGCAGTGCATACAATTTTGAACAAACATATACATTTAGACACACACACACACACAGACACACACATACACACACACATACAGACACATATATTCCAGCACATAACCATGCACACTAGCAGTGCATACAATTTTGATTTGACAAATTGACAAATTTGAACATATGCATTCAGGTACACTCATACACACATTCATTAAATTCCAAAATCACATTCAGACATATAAAATATTAGATACCTAATAAAAATGTAAACTCACATACATACTATGTACAACACACAACACATGGGTGAAAACACACAGCTAATTTGTTGTTTGATAAACTTTGAAACGGAAAACTTTTAAACTGAAAATACACTTGTTTTTAACTGAAAATAAGAATTAAAAAAAATATATATATATTTTTTGCATATGTAGGTTGTTTTCCTCCAATGTCCCTACATGACAATATAGAGAAAAGCTTGTTGTTTTACTATCGTTGAAGCACGTTGTTGCCTTGAGACAACAAACTGATTTCTGGTCCGAGGAAGTGGGGAGGTGGGGGGGGGGGGTAATTTTTTTTTTACTGATATGTCATTAGGGACCCCTAAGCTCTCAAAAGGTGTGACAAATTTTTTTTTTCTATAAAAAACTTAAATTCGTGCCATAGAGGTATTCCATTTGTAGTTTTCATGAATTTCCTTTGGGTTCATTAATATATATTAATGGTTTCATCAAATTCTTCCTCCAGCAACAATCAAGACGCTGACACTTCTAGGCAGGATGTGATCACACAATCCCTTTTTTATTCTTGCTCACTTGGAGTAGCCTATTTTAAAGCAAATATTTCCTTAAGGTCTTGGTAACAGACATACGACTAATTTGCCAAGACAGACAGACAGTGTTCATTTCAGTGTTCATTTGAATCTGCAACGGTAGATCTGTCTGGACACTCCAATGATTTCCAAAGCACCATCCCAGGGACTAATCACAATCACAAATCAAATATAATGGGAGATGCCAGACAGACGAGCACTACTTTTGTGTCAGTGGCTGCTCTGATGGAATCAGTATTAAATGCATCTGCAAACTTAATTACCTTGTATGTGTGTAATGTGTAATGTATGTGTATGTGTGTAATGTGTGTAAAGCTGTAATGTAACAGCTTCAAGGTCAATTTGATGGCAAACGAACTAGTAATAGGGAGAATGATGCACCATTGGCATGACCTGGTTTATTAAGTCTCATTCAGAGTTATGTAGCGTGTCTATGCAAATGTGTTTGAACCAAACTGATTGCCTACCACTTGAACATGTGACAAGTCATCTTGATTCAGAACTCATAAGTAGGAGCTTGAAGGTGGCATAACTCATGCATGAGCCTTTGTATGAAATTGTGTTTATTATCCTGTCAGTCAGCGTGTTTTTTCATTGTCATGAGACTGTCATTGAGACTGTCATTGCTCATTCTCATCCTTAGGCTTGTAAACATCCATGGGCATGTAGTTTAAAACACTGGAATAAAAGCCTGTAGTGACAAAAACTGCATTGGGGGTTTACATAAGAGATAATTTTCTCTAAAAATTAATGGACAGATACATTTGAAATCATTTACAATTTTTTTTCTAAAAGAATTTGGTAGGAGTTGAAAGTACCAACTTAAGGTTACATTCCTTGCTGGTTAAGCCCTATATAAACAATGAGCAGGTGGCCAGATTTCAGGACTTGTTTGTATTAATCAGGACTGCAAGACACATTAATGGCAACATTTTATGTAAACATGTTTTGAGGGAAAACATTAATTGAAAGATACTGAGAAATCCTTTGTGTACATTTTGACCCATCTTGAAAATGATGGGAGATGCACATAAGCAAATATCTGTATTTACTCTAAAGAAAACTCAGCGAGGCTTCTGTGAGGTTCAACCAATATGTTGTACCTCAAAGGTAATCAGGGCACTGTCTGTATGCAAAACAACCACAGGTCATAATTGCAATCAATTTTATGCTTGTCAGTCATTTATTGTAATCACGTGGAAAACACATCATTGTAAAATATAATGAAAAACAGAATTTAGAACTTTCATCATCTGCAGTCATTTTCCTAAACCAAACAGAGAACCCCAGACAATCTAAGCAGATGTTGATGAGGCGATGTGGTGGAAAGTCGACCATGCCGCTTCAAGAGTAAACTAAACTATTATTTGTTAAACTTCTCAAGACTTTCTGAAAATTTAAATTGAACAGATTTAAGTTATTTAACTTAACCACTGCATATCCAGATGTTCAAAGGTGTTGAGTTTCCAAAAGAATTTGTTCAAAAGAATTTGATCCACTGGCCCAGAAGAAGAGCTTCACATGAAAGGGACAGCATATTCTACCCTTGATCATTTTTTACATCCTGCCGTGACCATAAATAATCTGTCTTCAGTGATTTGATCTAACTGTTCTGAGTACTGTACAAGACTGGCATGGGAATGAGTCAGAGGGTCTGAGGGAGATGTCAGAAGTACAGTCAGTGCCAGAAAATGTTGGATTGCAAACAAGTGTGATATTTATGCAACCAGTGGAGGAAAAAGCACTGTGACTCCTCGGCTGTAGATGCACTGATTGCCAAGATGCAGCCTTTTCTGGTGTCCTTCTGCGTGCTAAAGGAGACACAATGGTACCAACAGAGCAAGCTAGACCATCACACTGCCAAACTGATGGATAGTTCCTGTTCTCTCTTTTTTTTTTAACAGATACAACCAAAATTATAAGTGATATGCATAAGATCAAAGGACCATCTTTTCTAATGTATTATTGGAAATCACTGAAACAAACAGCTTCATGTGCATTCCAACTGATTAATACAACTTAGGGACTAGCAAATAATTGTCAGATCAGTCAATGTGAAATACACATGCAGGCAGACACACACACACACACACACCACAACACACACACACACACACACACAGAGTCAGCTAGGACTTATGATCCAGACTCTCATTTGCATAGCAATGGAAGTAAGAGATGCAAGGGCTCTGTCAGGCATGCGGAGCCTCTGGTCTTAGGGATTTCTGCAGGGGAACACTTTGACTGATGGCCAGGTTATGACACACACAGCATGCTATAATAATGTTGCCACTGACAGCTTATATTGGCTCAGTTGTAATTTTCCTTGTGATGCCTAATGGACTCCAATCTCATGCTGGAATGTGCAAATAGCCAAAAATCCCAGAATGGATAAGAATTTAATTTAAACACGAATAGCTTTTGTGGGTTTTATTTCACTGACAGGTCCCAAATCAGCATAAATTGAACCAATATCTGCAATACCTGAAGCAATACCTGCTTGAAAGCTATTTTCACCAAACAAACCAGCATGCTCGCTAAAAATGCTCTAAATTTACAAGTAATGCATGCATGATCGGCCGTGTCACATTTTCAGATATGTGTTTTATACATTTTACAATTAGGCTATCTGATTCTAATAATACAAATCAATTTAGTATTTATCATTAATCAAACACAAAACAGGTGTTAATATAGTTTCACAATGGTTTCTATTTGCCGTTTTGCTGGGTGTTGTGTGTAGTCATCATGGTGGTGTGTAAACACAGTGATGGTATGAGATGTCCATATATTTACACACATTATTCCTAAGCACAAGTGTCAGTTAACAAATTCCACACTTTCCACACTCACAGGAACCATGGTATGAGGGCCTAGGTAAGTATTTTGATGCCTATATCAAAGTATGTTAATGTTAAATGTTTATAAGCTCTATGGATATATTTAATGAATATATACATAGATATATAGTGCTTAGCGCTCTTTGTAGTGCTTTTCTTTTGGTTGCAGAGCACTTCCAAACCACGCATTGATGCCTCCAGTCTCTGTAAAAGGCCTTCAGGGTCTTGGACCACATCCCAAACTTCCTTAGTTGTCTGAGGTGGAAGAAACGCTATTGCGCTTTTTTTTAACAATCTGGGTCTGGTTTCTTGATAACATTCACTCTTAGCACGCTAAAATAACTCTAAAGATATATCTTTCCAAAGTTGTTTATTTTTGTGTGTTTCCCCAACTATCTCTTTAGAGTATTCTTGACTAAGTTGTTTTTAACTCTGTTTTTAACCATCTCATATGAGGCTGAATCCACGTTTCTGGCATCGATTGCTGTCATTTGCGCTTTATGGAGGGTAGGTGGTAACCTCAGAGTGGGTATGGAAGCAGTTTAGCCCATCTGGGAGTGAAGGACGAGAGACTTGGATGTTGCATTTCTTTTCTTTAAGATCTGAGACTATGTGTAGTCCCTGCCACATACTTTTTGAGTCATTGTCCTCCAGTTGTTTCTCAATTTTATGCCTATAGTCCTGTATTGCTTTGATTGTTTTATGCAGGTCATATCTGGCTTTTTTTTCCAGCTCCTTGTTTCTGGATGCAAAGAGAGCAATTTTGAGAGCAATATTTGTCTTCTTGAACCGTCTTGAACCGTCTTCACAGTGGACGTGGTTTGCTTCAGTTTCTGCCTATAAGCTGGCAGGCGCAGGATGGAGGAGTGATCCGATTTGCCAAACAGTGGACAGAGGAGGGCTGAAGTGAGAGTACCAGTGGTCTACTATGCGGTCTCCGTGTGTATTTACATTGAGGTGTTGGAAGTATTTAGGCAGTACCTTTCTCAGAGATGTTTGATTGAAATCCCCAGTGTAAGGCAGGGCTTTGTGACTCCATAAAGCGTATCACAGCCCAATAGGCCAAAACCACTTCTCCACACTAAAACCAGTGATGAAAAAGAGGTGAAGGTCTTTGAGTGTGATTCACAGCACATTGTTTAAATACAATTCTGAAATTAAGTCATTGATTAGAAAACCTATCTTAAACCAAATAAATCTGACTCCACTTAATTGAAAGACTATCGCTGGCAGACACATGAATACATATAGTTTTAGCAGGTTGACCTATGGTTATTATGACCGCCGCTAGCGAAAGCGGTCATATTGGTGTTGCTGCACGTTTTTTCCCTTTTTTTTTTTTTTTTTTTTCACCGATTTTCCGTCAACGATTCCCGGGACACTGAAACTCAGGGGGAGATAAATGTTTGTAGGCATGTAGCCCTAGAAGTTTGTGAGCGAATATGAGCTTTTGGCCCCCAAGGGCCCCCCCCCACTGTGCCAGTGTCCGTCAAAGAGGGGGAGACCGGCAAAAGTTTTCGCTGAATAACTCGATGAACCTTTCACCCAACAACACGAAATTTTTGTAATATGTCGGTGTTACAGAGACGTATCGACCCAGCCCATAAACACTCACTTGAAGCATAGCGCCACCTACTGATATGGGTAAATGCAAAAATTGGGATTTTGAGTTGGCAATATCTTGGACCGAGAAGCTGGGAACTGCGCAAAATATGTCATGCACGATCACCCTAAAGACTTCTAAAACCACAGCACAAGCCATGAAATTTGGACCATAGGGGGCGCTGTAATTGCAGAAAATGTCATTTTGCCTATTATCTAGAGAATGCTAATGTTTACAGCAATTTTCTTTTTACTGTGAAAACTACTGACCCTCACGCATTGAAAACACTGGTCGACGCCCACTTCCAACGAAAACGGTTTACGTGAAATTTTAACATTGCCAAAACGAATCTGAACGAACTCGTCATAGGCCGTTAATGTGAATCTCACCAAATTTGGTATACGTCATCTACAGACAATGCTGACAAAAAGTTATCAAAGGATTTATCTTGAGATAAATTGTTTCGAAGTTACACGTCAATGAACATTGAACACGTAGCTTAAAATTTTTTAAAAGTCCATATCTTGGCTTTTAATTGCTCAAATTTGGTCAAACTTGGCATGCCATCTCTAAACAGCTTTTTTGTCATGTGTACTAAATTTTGTGACATTTCGTCATAGGGGGCGCTGTTTATCGCCGAAGCTAGGTGTCAAAAAACAGTTTTTGTTAAATAACTCGTTAACATTTTTGCCCAAGATAACGATTTTGTGTTAGTATGTTGGTGTTACAGAGACGTATCAACCCAGCCCATAAACGCTCATGTGAAGCATAGCGCCACCTAGTGATAAGGGTAAATGCAAAAATTGGGATTTTGAGTTGCCAATATCTTGGACCGAGAAGGTGGGAACTGCACGAAATATGTCATGTACGATCACCACAAAGACCTCTGAAACCACAGCACATGCCATAAAATTTGGCCCATAGGGGGCGCTGTCATTGTAGAAAATGTCATTTTGCCTATTATCTAGAGAATACTAATGTTTACAACATCTTTTTTTTTATCGTGAAATCTATTGAACCTCACGCATGGAAAACACTGGTCGACGCCCACTTCCAACGAAAACAATTTACATGAAATTTGAACACTGCGAAAATGAATCTGAACGAACCCGTCATAGGCCGTTAATGAGAATCTCACCAAATTTGGTATACGTCATCTACAGACAATGTTGACAAAAAGTTATCAAAGGATTTATCTTGAGATAAATTGTTTCGAAGTTACATGTCAATGAACATTGAACACGTAGCTTAAAATTTTTCAAAAGTACATATCTTGGCTTTTATTTGCTCAAATTTGGTCAAAGTTGACATGCCATCTCTAAACAGCTTTCTTGTCATGTGTACTAAATTTTGTGACATTTTGTCATAGGGGGCGCTGTTTATCGCCATATATAGGTGTCCAAAGACCTATATATATATATATATTTTTTTTTTTTATATAATACTCCATACAAGACAATCTTATGACTACCATCTCTACACAAACACCAAGTGACAAGAGTTCAAATTAACACATGTAGGCTACATACATACTATGACAACACCTACCCTTTCATAAATCACTCCTACACACTACAAAATCACACACAATCTCATTCATTCAAAAAACACATCCATACCCACTTCCAAGACATAATTTCCAATCTAATTCCCACCTCACAACACTGTTCTACCACACACTTGTCATGCCAACAGTTCTCACATTTCAATACATTGCGGCGGTCATACCATGTATCGCTATGCGGTACATCTAGTTTATCTGAATACCCGCAAACTATAATGCCTTCCTTGGCTTTCATTAACGCTTTAATCTTAGGAATAGTATCACGAGTTCAGTTACCTCCTCAGCTGACTAATACGGGTATCCCTAAACACAATACGTTACTAGTGTGTTATCCATGTGTAGGAGCTATAATCATTACTCACACGGACTACTATAATCACAAACACCTGATTCCGGTTCAATTCTAAAAGCAGTGGGCTCAGGCTACATTAGAGTAGACCGTACTATGGATCCTATTTTAATTTATTCATCCAAATCTGTACATTGCACTGTATCAGTTCTATTATAACTTAAGCTACACATTCAGTGATTAGATTCTAAGGCATTGAATGCTAATCCTAGCCATACTGGTGTGGACCGTTATTATCCAGTTTGTTAATAATTCAGCAAAGGGTCAGAACTTTACTACAATTCATCTGTCAGAAACAAGTTATGAGTCCAATATATGAAAAACATTTAAAGTAAATAACAAAAACCTAAGAGAAAACTAAGAGAAGACCTGAGAAACCATACAAACAATCAGAGAATTTACATACTTGCTCAGAAGGCAATCTGGATATCTGGATACAGAATACTCCCCGAGTCTGTCACCTCTCCTTAAATACCCATTTTACCATTGTCAGTTTTTTGTTTCATTTAGCTTACATAGTGTGCATGGAATTCTGAGACCATTTGGAAATGTGATATGCATGTGAGCCTTTTCTCCCTGTGGGACAAAGGCATCCTGCAGCATACGGTTCTTCGGATAGGAGGCAGGAGATGCCAGGATTATGTAGGGACCAGAATTCCTGTATTCTTAAGATCTCTACTAAATCACTTGCATCAAGACCATCAAAATAAGACCAAACATGACATAAATATAATTTCAACAAGTTATACAACATTTTAACCTTCATCGCCCTTTGTCTACCTGTGGCAAGGTGTGAAGGTAGTGAGTACACCAGGGTGCGAGGTCACATTCAGTTCACAAACAATACAGTTCCTGTTTCACAGGTTTGGGTGGACGGAAGGGACGGAAGACCCTAAAGATCCCACCTGCCACCGTTGTGCCCTTGAGCAAGCCACTTAACCCTAAGTTGCTCTAGGGGAGACTGGCCCTGAACACTTGATAGTTGACAAAAAAATGTAAGTCGCTTTGGATAAAAGCGTCTGCTAAATGCATAAAAGTAAAAGTAAAGTAAAAGGAAGACTGCTATTGATTATTTGCATTGCAGAGCATCAGGGATTCATTTGCAATACAGTGGGGGAAATGGGGGAATCATTTTGGGCCTACTGGCATAAGTCTACACCAATGATGATAAAAATGGCTTATGGATGATAGTTCTCCATTTTGCTGACCGTCGCATATAGTTCTTTGAGTGTCAGATCTGTTTCAGTTTCTTTGAGTGTGAGATCTGTATCGGTGGAATGTAGACGGCTGTTTTCTTGGCAACCAGAATAGATGTCAGAGAAGTGTGAGATATTCCAGGTCCAGAAACAAAAAGACTTAAGGAGATGAATGTCACTTGTATTACACTAAGCGTTGTTAATAATGAAGCACACGGCTCCTCCATTGACTTTTCCCAATAATTCTTTTTACCTGTCGGCTCAAACACACAGAACCCAGTGGGCATGATGGTATGGTCTTGTGTATCTTCTGACAGCCAAGTTTCCGTGAGACAGATGATGTTACAGTCCCTCATTTTCCTCTAAAAGATGGTCCTTGCACATAGTTCACACAACTTATTATCCAAAGATTGGACATTGGCTAGAAGTATGCTTGGAAGCGGTGGTCGATTGGTACGTCATCTGAATCTCACTAGTACTTTCCTACCCCTTCTTCACCAGCAGGGGTGTCTCTTCAATGCCAGCAATTTGGAGGATGCATCACGAGTGAGCAGGGGGTCCCAGTGAAGAAACTCTGGCTCTGCAAACTCAGGCTCTGAGTAGTCAGTGAGTCTTTTATGACCAGTAATGTGTCTCTGTCATACCAAAGATAGTCAGCTACTTTTTGGTTATAAATCGGTAAAATAGATCAGGAGTGCAAAACAAAGCTGCCTTTCTCAGCGCTATGATGCAACACTACTGTTTGCAAGTGCACAATTTGAGACATGGCAAATGTCTTTGTCCTTTTGGAAGCAATAAACCTATGGAAAAAATTAAGGGGTTTGTGTGATTCCATACTTGAATTGGCCTGAAGGGATGATTTTATGTAGTGCTTATGTAAAGCCTTCAGAGAAATGAAATGTCATCAAGTGGAGTGTAGTCATTCAGATCCTGTGGGCCTACAATGGTGAAGTCTGGGGTTGGGTTCTTGGATGCCCACTTGTCTGGCTAAAAGATGAAATCATCATCAGCATATTCTGTGCTATGTAAAGATGCACTAGAGGTAAGATCAACAGACTTCATTTTGTTGTATTTCCTTTTACTGGCCATTTTGATGGTTGATGCACGTTCACCATCTCCAAATCAATGCAAGCAGAATATTTTGCAAATTGTTAACATCTCTCAAAACCTTTAAAAAAAATGGTGGCTTCATAGCAGATGATCCAAAAATCCACTAAGGGTTTCAAGTAGTGTTGTGGTCCTCAAGTCTAGTTTCGGAGTCCCGAAAGACCAATCTTGAGACCATTTTTTGCATTCTTGGCCTCGTCTCGCACTCAAAAGTAACAATTCTGTCTTAACTTGGTCTATGCCATCAGTGGGAGAGTACTTTAAATTTTTGTTTTTTTATTTCAACACATTTTTTGTATGTTCATATTCTCAAAACACCAATTATTAAAATCAATTTACACATTAATCACAGAGAGAAGATATGAGTGAGCATAGTAGTGAGATAAGTGAGATAATCACATCCAATTGAGTGCATGGGAATTTTGATAGGTATCCATTGGTGCTGCCCCATGGACTGGGAAGGTCTATCGGTTGTGGTCAGACCTAGATCTTGAGATGTGGGTCAGGATTTCCGGGCTATCAGTAAAAAGTCCACATGAAGAGGTTAAGTGGATGAAAGTGTAGCAGACTGCAGACTACAAGCAATCCCCAGTCTAACTTATAGCTCCTATGGAATATTAGCTGGGGTGATGCTAAATCATGGTTATGAAAACAGACTTTTTTTATCAAATTGGTCTTGCTTCCTCAAAGGCTCGGTCTTGACTTGGTCACAGCTGCATTTAAAAACCAGCAGTCTCAGTCTTGACTCGGTCTTGACTCTTCAAAAACTTGGTCTTGACATAAGCAGTCTCGTCCCCATCAGCAGTCTGAAGCACTGGATAAGATGGGGGTAATCCTCTATGAAATGGTGTTTTCAAAAGGTTGGAAACAAGTAAGTTCTGGGGGTCAGAGATTTTAGATTCCAGGCAGCACAAAGATTCATCTGTGAATGTTGAACTGCACAATATTTCAGCAATGTCCTTCAAGTCCATAAGAATACCCCATGCTTTGTCATCTTCCAGCACTAAATGGGCAATCATGAGGGGTAGCAGGCGGAGCAAAGTCCAATTTTCATGGCCGTTGCCTCTGATAGATCCACCAACATGAAAAAGTTTGGATATTTTCTGAGGTTAATTGAGTCTATTATTATTGAGTCTAAATGACATTGATCAGCTCAAGTAATGTGAAAAAATTCTCATAGAATGATTCTCTCAAACAAGTAAAGCGGTTTGTTTAATACAGTGGCTCTCTTTACTCCATTAATACACGTCAATCTTTCCTTACGTTGCAGGTCGACACACAGTTACCAAAGGACTCATGATCTAAGTGGAAAATTTCCCCTTCTTACTGCAAAACCATGTATGTGTCTGTAATGCAACTCTCTTAATAAGTCAATAAGTCTTAATAAGTGTGCCCAAGGTTATTATAGGCTACACACAATATTGTGCCAGTTGCACTTGCTCTAGTCTGCACAGAAAGGCCCTGATGTTCAAGAACATCAATATCTTTCAAAACCAGCTCAGAAATTCTGTCATACCCAAAAGTTTCGATGTCACTACTATAATAAAGTTTCAAGATGCATGAAAGAGATTATCAAGCATGAGACAAACTGATGTCTGATTGGGAGGTATGACAGACATCCTTGCAGTGCAACATGACCTTTACTGAATATTCATAGATAGATAATGTTGCAGTGTGGAAAATGTGGAACTGAGACTTCAGCAGATCAAAGCCAGCAAGAAACCTTTTACTGTGGTGTCTGTCAGCAAGTTGTACACCAACTGTGGAGTTCTGAAACAAATGGAAGCATGAAGTGCAGATGAGATGGAAGGCCTACATAAAACACTCACTAAGTATATCCAAAAGGGATGTTTGGCTTTGTTTGACTTTATTGTACTAAAACTGTACTTTAAAACCAACAAGTACATTTTTAGTGTATTGAGATTTGTATACACTATAAATGTACTAAATGTCAGTATATTTTTCTTTAGTAGAACTTCAGTGTATTCAAGAAAAGTATACTAGATAGTAGTAACTTATAAATTGATTATTAGCATGTTGAAATAAAGAGTACTTTCTCAAATACACAAATATTTTATTAGTGCATTACTTAAAGTGTGTTTGAATACTTTGAAAAGAAAGCTGTTTAATAAATCAATTGTAAGCATATTTTAAAGCAGTTGTGTTTAAGTGTGCATTATTAGTAGTACACTAAGCTGTGCTTTTACTTAAACTGCTCTTTAGTTTACTAAAAGGAAACATACTACCCTACATATATACAGGAGTATGTTGTTAATGCAATATTTGAGAGTGTGCTTTTGAGTTTTAGACATACATTAATTTTTAATGAGTGTATGATTATTAGTTCACTAACGAGTGCTAGTCTTTGGTTAACTATGACATATACAGCCTTAGATATATACATGAGTGTTTTGTTAGTGCATTATTTGTATGAGTGCTTTGGGTGCTTTCCAGACATATATTCATGTATAGTACGTAACTAGTTCAATTTCAGTTGATTTCCAAAAAGTATAATTTAAGTGTACTAGTTGAAAGTACATTTTCCCCAGACAATTTTGAAGTAATATAGATTAAGAGAAACATATTACCCCTTTCAACAAAAAAAACATTTTGAAAGTTTCAAACTGAAGCTCAATTTTAGACTTTAAAAATATTCAAAATAAAACTTCAGGCTCCAGTGCTCTGAGCTTGATAAATAGAAGTTTTTACAAGACAAATTACATTCATCCCATATATATGTAGAAGCCTTTTGTATTCTTTGGCACAGGGTAGCTTACTCCTTTATTCGCGCAGTGTGTGCTGTCCAGTCCAGTGATGGGAATAAGACATGGTTGATGGCTAGATCACAACACAGTTTGCAGTGTGTAAGCACAGTGTAAGCAAACCTGCATCTCAGACTTCTCTGTCACAGCAGCGATTATTCAAAAACCCCATGTTAATTTCCATAGACTTTTTGGGCATGGACACATGGGAAAACTGTACTGTATGAAAGGCTAATTTAAAAATATGCCTACTGTAAATTAAGAATCTTTTTCTTAGTGAACATTAGCATCCTTTAACTGTATTTTAGTTCAATTACATTAAAAAGGGAATTGGAGTACACTAGATGGTTTTAATGGAGTGTGTCTGTCGAAGTACTAAAGGCCATTTTCTAGTATATAATGTATAAAATAGGTATATGTGCAAAATAAATGCATATGCTCAAACTGCATTTTAGTTTAATTTAATGGTGTCAATGGTCAGAATAGTACATTCAAGTGTACTAATTCTTGAGAAGTGCTACAGACTATTTTTAATACAAAAATACTTACGTTTTTGAAAATAGAGCATGTAAAGTTAATCTCAGAAGTATACTTCCACCCAAGTAAAATATACTGCAATGTACTCATTATTTATTTATTTTAACATGATCTTTGTGCTAATAAAGGCATACTTAAACACAAATACTGTACTATTTTGAATTCCTATTAAAATGCACTTGAAGTGTACTGCACAATACAATGTCCAAGTTATTGTTATACACTGTGAACATATCAGGAATGTAGTCCTAATTTATGGATATTGCCTTTGAAATGCTTTGTAAGTACATTGTTATGGTGTTTTTGTAGCATACCACAAAAGGTTTGTTTTGCTGTTTGGTTTCTGTTTTAGTAGCATGTCAATTTAAATGCCAGAAAACTACCTACTTTTCTAACCTACTTTACTATCCTAATTTTGTAGTCCATACATGAAAAGTAGTTCCTTCTGGGTATTGACGTGAGATTGGGAATGCTGCTGAAGAAATTAAGGTGCCAGCACGACTGAAATATTGCAATCATCTTCAATATTAACTGTAAGTTCGTAGATTTGTTCAATGGTTATGCATTTTGTACATACACGTAAGTTCATGCATTACAGTGTAAATGTAATATTAGTTCAGTGTATTAGATTAGATTAGATTCAACTTTATTGTCATTACACATGTATAAATACAGGTAACGAAATGCAGTTTGGCATCTAATCAGAAGTGCAAAGAGCAGCAAGTGCAGTATATACAGTATATGCAGTATGTACAGTTAAAGAGCAAATTATATACAGATAAGAGTAGTAATAATAAATAGGCAGAAGAGCAATATACATGTAAGGTGAAGAGATAATAAGGGTAATATGCAGATGTGCTATATAGATTCAATATAAGGGCAATATACAGATGTGCTATAGAGATAGTTATGTACAGATGTATTAAGTATATACAGATGTACAGATGTGCAGTCCAAGGGCTATAGCAGCATAGCTATAGCAGCAGAGTGTGAGGTTCAGTGGGGGACAGAGTTCAGTAGTGTGATGGCTGTGGGGAGGAAGCTGTTTCTGAACCTGGTGGTTTTAGTCTGTAGGTTCCTGTAACGCCTTCTGGATGGAAGGAGTTGAAACAGTTTGTTGGCAGGATGAGACGTGTCCTTCAGAATGCTGCGTGCCCGCCGCAGACATTTTTTCCTATGGACATCCTCAATGGCAGGAAGTGGAGTCCCTGTGATTCTCTGAGCAGTTTTCACCACTCACTGCAGAGCCTTGCGACCAGCGACAGAGCAATTTCCATACCAAACTGTCACACAGTTAGTCAGGATGCTCTCGATCGCACAGCGGTAGAAATTGCTCAGGATGCCAGTGGACAGGTGGTTTTTCTTTAGTGTCCTTAGGAAGAAGAGGTGCTGGTGGGCCTTCTTGACCAGGCTTGAGGTGTTGGTCAACCAGGATAGGTTCTCGGAGATGTGGGTCCCCAAGAATTTGAAGATGGAAACACGTTCCACAGCCATACCATTGATGTGGATGGGGTCGTGGATGTTTCCCTTCTCTTTCCTGAAGTCCACAATGAGTTCCTTGGTCTTGCTGGTGTTCAAGAGCAGGTTGTTGTCAGCACACCATGCAGCTAGGTGCTTCACCTCTTCCCTGTAGTCAGACTCATCGTTGTTACTGATGAGTCCAATCACCGTGGTGTCATCTGCAAACTTGATGATGGAGTTGGATCCATACGCAGGCCTGCAGTCATGGGTGAGAAGGGAGTAGAGGAATGGGGATAGCACACAGCCTTGTGGTGCACCAGTGCTCAGTGACAAGGTGGTGGACCGGTTCTGGCCTGACCTAACAAACTGGGGTCTGTTGGTCAGGAAGTCCATGATCCAGTTGCAGATGAGGTTGCTGATTCCAAGGTCGACGAGTTTGGCGATTAGCTTGGAGGGGATGACTGTGTTGAATACTGAGCTGAAGTCAACAAACAGCATTCTTGCATATGCATTCTTATTGTCCAAGTGTGAGAGCACACAATGAAGTGCTGTGGATATGGCATCTTCTGTGCTTCTGTTGCTTCTGTAGGCAAATTGGTGAGGTCCAGTGTGGGCGGCAAGCATTTCTTGAGGTATGCCAGGACCAGTCGTTCAAAGCGCTTCATCACTATGGGCGTGAGTGCTACAGGGCGGTAGTCATTCAAACACGTAGGTGATGAGTGTTTCGGCACTGGCACTATCGAGGTGGTCTTGAAGCATGCTGGTACTGCTGCCTGGGCCAGGGACCTGTTGAAGATGTCTGTGAAGACCCCTGCAAGCTGCCCAGCACAGGCTCTCAGCACGCGTCCAGAACGCCGTCAGGTCCAGCGGCCTTACGGGCGTTGATGTGGCTCAGTGCGTTGTGGACATCTGTGACAGTGAGTGTGAGAGTATGGTGGTCGTCAGAGGGGAGGGTGATGGGTGATGGTCTTATCCTTGTTGTCCTTGTCAAAGCGAGCATAGAAGTCATTTAGCTCGTTGAGGAAGGACAGATCCATGGCTGTCTGTGTGGAGTTGCTGGGCTTGTAGTCAGATATGGCCTGAATGCCCTGCCACATGCGTCGGGGGTCAGCTGTTATAAAGTGTTCCTCCACCTTCAGCTTGTAGCTGTGTTTGGCCTTCTTGATGCCCCTCTTCAGGTCAGCCCTGGATGTACTGTAGGCCTGTGTGTCCCCTGATCTGAAGGCACTGTCACATGCCTTCAGTAGAAGCTGCACTTCTTTGTTCATCCATGGTTTCTGATTTGGGTACGTGGTGATCTGCTTTTCAGTAGTGGTAGAGATGGTAGAGATGGTAGAGGTTATTTCTATGTGTACTTTGCTAGGAAACAGTGTCAACATGTTTTGAATTAATGTAAGTGCATTGAAATATTTCTTTTGCACTGTAGTATACTGAATGTATGGAATTGGTATCTGTGTTGCGCTAATGATTTCTTTTGACTCTTTGGGCTCTATTTTCACGATCATATGCTCATTGTCTAAAATCTGTCGCGCAAGCTGCTTTGGGGGCGTTCCTGACACAATTTGGTATTTTGACAGCGGGAAAAGCGAACATTGCGCCAGGCGCATGGTTCAAAAGGGTTGGTCTTAAAGTACTTCATTAGTCATGGGTGTGTTTTGGGCGTAAAATACAATTACTCAATCAGAATTTATACTCTCATTCCTTTTAAAAGCCCGCGGCGCATTTTCCATGGTGTGTTGCTATTACGATGGCGAATTTACCCGGAAGACAGGAGCGTTTTTCTATGGAGGAGACCGACCTGCTAGTGCGTGAGGTAAAAGCGCATGAACAGGTTATCTTCGGGGATGGAAAGAATCCGCCCAAACCTCCACAGGTCAAGGAAGTATGGGAGGAAATATCCTCAGTTGTGTCCTCCGCCTTTGGCAAAAAAAGAACATCCGAACAGTGCCGAGAGCGGTACAATGATGTTAGAAGACTAACATTAAAATACATTTTTGGGGGGGGGCACAGGCACACGGGTTTGATTTGATTGACTCCATAATTTTTTTCTCCACATGAAAAACTTTTGGATAAACCCTGCTGCGTGCTCCTGCTGATGCACATTGTGCACACTTTCATATCCCAAAGCGCTGTGCGCCCCTAAAATAGCTTTTCAGCAATGCGCAACTGACGACAGACCAGGGTTTTGTTGGTCACTGGCGGATTTAATTTTTGCGTCCTCATAATAGCATCTGACACGCTTTGCGCCAGACCACACCTCTTCTTTTCGCGGACAGACCCGTGACGGCGCAGTGTCATCTGCTATCTAGACAACCTGAGTTTTTGCCTGAAAAAATGAACGATGCGCTGGCACAGAATAGGAATGACACCATGCGTATGTCGCGAATGCACAGTGCGCCGCGGCATGATAGGGCCCTTTATGTCTCCAGTATCACCACTACCATTTTGTACTGCATGGTTTGACATTTTTTACCAACTGAAACTGCTATATCGTGTTCTAGCATATCTATACAGCTAAATTGTTGTACTGCTACTTAAATTAGATTTTGTAACCTACTGTTAAAGGGCAACATTTACTTTTATATTTAGTGCATCACTTGTGGTGAGAGAGATTAATATCATGGTTGTCATGCCTCCATTAGCCAGAAGGGGCCACCAGAACCCTCAAACCCCTACATAGGAAACTGCAGAGGCCCTGGAAGCAGCAATTACCTCGAACCCTTGCCAAGTAGGGATCACCTGGGGCTTGTTACTATGTTGCATTCTTATGCTCAGGTTTTTGTCTGAATGTCTTAGCTGAACATTACTGCTTCATGCAGTGTGGTCAGTGCACGGGAGAAACTACTGATCAGTTTGTGGCTGCTTTGAAAGAGCTAATCAACACATGCCAGTTTGGAGATATGATACGGGACAAATTTGTGAAGTCGTGGAGTGCTTGCTACCGTAGCTGAGGCTAAAGCTATGAGCATGCCTGTAGCTGATGGGGTGGTGCATTCAGTACAGATTAAAGAATTGCAGCAGCATGGCAAGTTTAAGAAAGGAAAAAGTAAATCCCTCCAACTTTGCACAATGCACAAGGGAAAACATGCTACAGTTGCTGCTCAGCTCAACATACACCTGAGTTCAAGGACTACTAAGCTGCAGTGCAATGCCTGTAAAAAAAAAGGACATTTTGCAAAAATATGCAGAGGCATGAAACAAGCAAACAGGAGATAAATATTTTGAATGTTAACGCAGGTCATGCTAGTAACATAATGTGCACAGTTAAAGTGAGAGCGTCTGGCATGGAGAGTCAGGACATTGACAGTCAGGCAGGAATTAATGATCGATACAGGCTCAGCTGTGTCTAGGGCTGTGACAATTACAGATTTTGATTATTGATTATACGATTATTGTCTAAGAAATAATTGTGATTATCACCAAAAAAGTACCAGAAATCACAGGAACAATGTAGTTTCTTATGATTGTTATTTACTGATTGTACAAGCAATAAAATATTTTGCCAAAAAAACATCAAAAGAAAAAAAACAAAAAAAAACATGCAGGGCTGTTGCTGAATATGACACAAAATATTCTTTAAAGTAAACAAAATCTGTGTCCTTTACAGGAAAACAATTTTGTATATCCAGTTTATGAATTCTTTTGGACCTTTTAAAAAATCTAGCTGATCCACAGGACAGCTGCATCAGAGGCAATGCTGTAAGAGTGAAAACCAATAAGATGAAACATATTCCAAAAATAGGACATAATTTAACTCTAGGTGCCTCCTGTAATTACAAAGTAAACAGATGCACCTACGTCTTGGCTTTGTTATTGGAAAATCTAATTTAACAAAATCTGTGTCCCTCATACACAATTAAGGTCTAGGTGTTGCCTGTAAGTGCAAAGTAAAGAGACCCTACATCTTGGCTTGTTTACAAATTCAAATTAAAAGTGCAGAAAGCATGTTCACATTTTCAGTGGCCAGTGCCATTCAATGCATGCGTTGACTGTACCATCCAAATTCTCAGCAAAGTCTCCTTTGACCCTGGGATCAACAAAGCACATCGGCAACAATATGCTTGAAGAACAAGGGCTAGAGACACTCTTATAAAACAAATGAAGCAGACCTAACAAAAAGACCTGCTGATGCAGCTGAGATACACAAAGGAGATGAAAAATATGCTTAACATATCTAGCTTTGTGGATCCCAGGTCTGCATCTTGTAGAAACTTTGTATTGTGGTGTTGCTTTTTTTCATCAAATAAAGAAACCCAGGTTGTTCCACAACCTGATATGGCATCTTATCTTTGGAGATGAAATACCCCACTGTTTCATTCAACTCCTTGGCTTGTTTTGAAGTGGGTGTGAAAGACACAAACTTTGAGAGGGATTCTGCAACAGCTGGTTGTTGAACTGCAGCACACCTCTCTTAGGCTAAATAAGAATGAGAATAATAATTTATGCTAAAATAGCATAAATGAAATAATGCTAAATGAAGGTGAATAATAATAACAAAAATAAAGCCATACCAAAATTATGGATGTGATTTTCAGTATTTAATTACTCCCACAATTATATTTGTATAGACCTAATATGTCGAACATTATACCTATTTCTTGATTACTTTTTTTCTATTCTCATTTTAACTTTACTTAATCCTGTCTATTACATTTTTGTGTTGTTAGTTTACAGTTCCAGGGAGAGATATAACAGTATATCTGTTATTGTATGTTGCCTTCATTTGAGTATATACAGCTGGGTGGTTGTCTCTCAGATGAATGATCATGTTCTTAGTGTTACCAAGCTTCACTGCAACTTTTTTCCGGTAGGTTTTGAAAATCAGATCCCCGCCATCTTCAATGACACCACTGCTTGAAATAACCAAAAAACTGCCACACTGGCATTTTGAGTCACTTTTTTGGAGGAAATAAATTCATAGCCTATACATCCTGACTTGCCAGACCTCCACAAGTAAACCTGAGCTTAGTGTTTGGTGTCCCTAAATATGGCCGCTGCCACACGTACATGACGTAATTGACCGAACTTAATTTTGTGAGAGTTGGCAGCCTTGCATTTATCAATCATGATGGACTGTTTCGATTTAAATGGGTGCCATATGGATTTGCATTTGGGCCAAGTTGTTTCCAGCGGATGATGTCATGAGCCCTGAAACACATGGCAGGGGTTCAGTGCTATCTGGATGACATCATAATAGCTGGCTCAACACCTGACAAAGCACTGAAGGCTGTGCTTTAGCACACGGAGAAAGCGTGACTGACACTGAACATGTCAAAATGCAATATCAGACAAAAAGAACTGTTTTCATTCTTAGGGCTCACATCCTGGTATTGAAAGTTCATACCAGGGTATGCTGCTGTTGTCAAGCCACTGCGAGCACTTTTCCGTGGTGCAGATATGTTCACATGGACACGAGGCCCAGAGAGGTTTGAAACTGTGATAGAACTGGTTGTCACCAGCCCTGCACTCTCTCTGTTTGGCCCTTAGCCATCCACAGTTGTCACTATGGACGATTCTGACTATGGTCTGGGTGCAGTGCCTACTCAGATGCATCCAGATGGCTAAGAGAGAAAACTGTCGCCATAACCTTTCAACCGTAACTCACCCAGGTGGAAAGGTTACTCAACAGTAGAAAAAGAGGCCTTGGGGTGTGTGTGGGCCATTGAAGAGTGGAGAACTTACTTAAGTGGTAGATATTTCACTCTATGCACTGATCACAAACCCCAGGGTTCCACTACCGAACTCAGAGCCTACAGGTCAATGTGGAAGTTGCTTTTATGTTTAGTGAGGACAAAGCATAGACTGTGAGAACATGGCCTGGTATGGACGCTCAGATTGAGGCTGCCATCAAATCCTCAAGTCAAATGACAAATCTGCTTTTACACACACTCCGCCACTACAGCCTGTGCCATACCCTGAGGAGGAATGGGAGGTTGCAATAGTGGTGATTATTGATGGTGCCTTTTGAAAGAGCACCCATGGACTGTCGCGTTGCAATAACATTTATAGATGGGCAACCCCAAAGAACTGGTTTCCGATAATGGCCCCCAATTGATGTCACAGGAGTTCGAGACTTTTCTTCAGGACAGAGGCATTGTGCATATAAAGTCATCAGTCTGGTACCCCAGGGCAAATAATGAGATTGAGTGCTTTAATCACTGCTTAAAGGACAGCCATGGAAATAATTTACACGTGAGTTTCTTCATGTTTATCGCACTACACTTCACTCTACAACCAAATGCCCACCTGCAGAATTGTTGCATGGCCAACCTATGTGCATTAAACTTCATGTGGCAGAACGTCCACTTATGCAACAGTAAGCACTGTCCAAACAGGAGGTTGTCTCCAGGGTAGGAGAAAAACAGACAGAGCAAAGTTTACACTGATAACAAAAGAGGGGCCAAAGATGTGTCCCTCAAGTGTGGGTCATATGTCCAAGCGAAAAAAAACTGGCATTTTCCCCAAAACTCACTGCAAGTTCACAAAGTCACTCTCTATTTTGTGAATGTCTTTCTTATATTGACAAACAGCAAAAACAGCTTTTCCATTATTTCCATCATAACAAAAATAGCGACCAGCAATGCAAGACTGGGAGGCCATCTTAAGCTGGTATGACCTGTTACACCAGCTGAATATGACCAGCAAAAGCAAAAACCTAGAATGACCATCTTAAACAAGATTAACCAGTAAAACCAGCAACGCCAGCAAAAAGAGTTGGCAATCGCCAACAACAGTGGAAAAACCATTATGGAGGGGGTTGAAGGAGGCATGCAGTCAGACCCTGGTGCCATGGAAATGGGTAGCCTCATTCAATCTTCCCAGTACAGCAACAGCTCAACTGTTGCACCTTGATTGGACCTTGATTAGATGCAACCAAGTGATGTCACTTTTTACAGCAATGGCAGCTTACAAGTGAAAGGTTATTCTACACTTTTAAGAAAACTAAAAACATTTTGAGTGTTTTTAAATTATGTTTATGTAGCTGATGCCAACATCAATCTTATTAGGCCAACATGTCTTACTAACCAAGGATCGCTTTAGAGGCCCAGTAGCCTAAACCAAAATCAGATATAGGTTTTGACACACTTGAAAAATGTTGGAGAGCTGCAAAATAAAAATCTGTTAAAAATAAGTTCTAGGCTATATAAAAGATGTTTTGTGTGCTTATCATAGGTGTAGGTATCATCACTAATTTGCTCATCTATCTGGCTGAAGAGTTGTGTTAATTAGAATCAACTGCAAACAATCCAGAGCTAATTAATTAATTAATTTGCCTTGTTATGCCAGACTGAACGTGCCCAATGCTTTGAGGTACACTATCCTAGTATTATTAAGTGTGTGATAAGCATACACTAAGCTAACTAAACTAAATCCTCAATACTCAAACGTTTTATGTGGCCTGCAATTGATCATGATTAGCCAGTTCTCTGATGTCCACTCCACAGTTCAAATATTTGCCCATTTGCTGACTGTCAACACCTCATTCTACTTTGCTATTTTTAGAAAAAGGTAGGCCTGGACATTCAGTGCAAGCAATATGAATGGCACTGGCATTTGGGTAGTCCATCAAGGCAAAGCAAACTCTCATAGTATGTGGAAAACAGGCTCTCAACAAAACGTTTGCTTCACGTAACCAGATTAGACTCCCTGTGCCTTTTTTCTCCTCACATGCAGATATTCACGCTGAGGGGTTTCTGTTTTGACACAAGTGCATTGGAGATGATGCTGGACATGCCTAAAGAATGGGACCTCTGGGAAGTGCAGTGTGGCTGTCAGACTGGTGGCAGTGTTATAAAGGTGAATCCTTCAAAAGGAATGCAGATCATATTTTTATATTAAATATAAAATGAACAAAAATTACATGTGCACACACAGGAAATGTTATTCTCACCCTTCTGTTCCCTCACATGAGTATACTTAACACCTATCAGTCCGATTGCATGTTTATATGGCCTAGCAAATGGATTATCAGAAGATGTACACCAATTTTCATGTATACCAATTCAAATTTATTCTGATCATCAAATCCGATCATAGGAGATAGATACATGAGGTATTTTGTGATTTAGATTCGGCCAATAATCTTAGGCCTTGTTCAGACAGATTTTGATCATATCCGGATTACATCTATCTTGAATCTTGAATTTCCGTGAGTCTGAACAGCAGAAAACAACATTAAATGTGATTTTTCCAAATCTGATTCAGCCCACATAAGGAGATGGATCAATTATGATTCCAATTGGATTTGTTTTGGTCTGAAGTCGAACAACTTGAACAGGATTTATTGTGGCCTTTTGTTTGCAACGCAACAGAAAAAACTACACTTGAATCTATTAGGATGGAAGTAGCTGATTAATGGTAACTCTTTTTAAAAACAATCACTTACAATGACATGCAAATTACCTGGAATTTTACCCTGCACGTTGAGAGCAACATCAGTGAAAATTTTTAACCACGCGCTAGATCTAGTCTATCCACTGCCCTGCAGTGATGGACAAAAATAAAGTTGAGTATTACTCCATCTCTGATATTTTCTTATTTGTAGCCTTGTGCTATGCCCCCACCTAACCATCTGAGAAAGAAACTAACCTTGTTCTACCCTCAACTAACCTTGTTCTACCCTCCTTGTTCTACCCTCAACTAACCTTGTTCTACCCTCTTTGTTCTACCCTCAACTAACCTTGTTCTACCCTTGTTTATCATTACTGCGCATGATGTGTAAGGCTACCACAGTAACCAATGTGTGTGAAAGAGATTTAACAAGATTTAAAAACCCTTAAAAATGAAATTAACTAAAACTAAATTAAACATTTAGAATATACCTTCATTTGCAGAGTTTGTAAGATGCCATTGCATTTACGACTCTATGCATTCTGGGTAAAAAGTTGCATCGCCTGGTTGATGTTGATGGTGTCTGTGCAGCAACAGCTTGATTGCTTTACATTGATTGGACCTTGATTAGATTCAACCAGGTGATTTCACTTTACAACAATGCCAGTTCACACATGAAAGGATTTTCTAAACTTTTAATAAAACCAAAAACATTTTGAGTGTTTTTAAATCACATTTATGTAGCTGATGCCAATGTCAATCTAATAACTTTGTCAAGTACATGTCTTAAAACATCCCTTAAAAGTGGTACATTTAAACTCGCTTATTGTTACGTTACCTTAGACATGTAGCCCATACAGGTCATGTGGAGATCTCACAGGTATGGGGATGGGGAACACACAGCAGAGAGGGTGGAGTCAGGGGCGATTTAGCAAACAGATACAGCCGGCAAGTCTGGTTAATGGTTCCAAATTTCTTTTTGGATAATTAAAGTATATATCTATCTATCTAATGCCCCTGTAATGCTAGGGTGAAGTTGGCTTGGGGGAAAAGTGGTTAGTGGTTAATTTATCATGCACTGTTGCAAGTAGAGAAAATTTCTTAACAGTAAGCAAAACTGAATAAAACATGATTTTTTGTCTGATGCTGACCAGTTTGCTTACTTTAGTTTAAAGTAACATAAACTTTCCATTGTTTGTTAATTCCAGCAACACTGACAGAAGTGTCACAAGGAGTCAATTCAAATGGAACTACTTCCAATGACCAGTCAGGGGTACGTTTATACAGACTATCACTGGCAACAACTAATGTAATCTTGATTGTTTGAACTGTTGTTCGCAAATTTGGTGTGTATACAAACACTAGTTCCAACGATAAATCACAAACGCGCCCGGAAAGTTTAGTGGTTAGAACGACTACCTGAGAGCAGTCATTCCAGCCAAGTTACAGCGTCATTCTGTAGTTCTTGGTAGTTCTAGCTGGTGGCATTACATATATATATGTAAAAAAACACTTGCCTGTATTGTATGCCAAGGAGGTGCCTAGACAAAACACAGTAAAACTGTCAGAAAACAAAATGAGAGATGCTGATAGCCTACTCCTACTAGTCACAGTCTACATTATTTGACATTATTCATATTTCAAATGGAATAAATTAAATCTATTCACAGACTTGCTTTGCATCAGAAAGTGACATCAGGTGGCATGCCTAGTCAACAATGTAGTAGAAGTTGTGGTGGAACAGTGGCAATGACAAAATGCTTCCAACTGTTGGATCGAGGTTCAATTCTCACATCACTTCTTTGCTCTTAATTCTTTAGTTAAACTCAATATATGCGCTTAATGATGTCTTTTGAAAAGTGTGCTGTTTGCATTATGTCTATAATTACAATGACAAGAAAACCCTTTTGTTTAAAAAGCATTGACTAGCATTGCAAAAGTCCCTCATTGGTCTGGATACGAACCATCAACCTAAAAATAAAAAAGCAGTTTCTTTATCTCGAGACTATTGATCCTCAACGAAAATGACGGCTAAGCATGATTTCAATGCAGTGTGAATAACATTCACATTTGGGATAATAATTTTTACTTTAAGATCATAAATAATGTTTGAATGAAAATAATTTACTTTTTAAAAAATCATAATGACTACAAACAACAACACACACATTTGCAGTAACAGTGGTGAAATAGGCAAACATTATCTTGACCAATAGTATTTCTTTCTGCCTCAGTAACGACATTGTTCCAGCGAGTGGCCAATATAGATACAGTTATGATTGGGTCGTTGTCTGCATCACTACCATCGTACTACCATAATTTAGCAACGACTGAGCCAACATTTGTAGAAACGCACCCAAGATTAGCTCAATTTGTCAAGCTAAAGTTAGTTACATTACACTGGTGATGAATGAAGATAGTGACTTGGCAAGCTAACTTAGCTGTTAGCTTTGTTAGCTTGCTTTGTCACTATCTTCATATATCACCAGTGTGTATACTGTATCCAGATTGGCTTGCTAGCAAGTTTTAACTGAATATAATTATCCCTTGACACTATTTAGGATGTTGTTTAATAGTTTCAGCAATATCCCCAACAAATTGAAAAATTAGATGTCATTTCCTGCATTCTGTTGTTAGATATCTTATTTTTATAGCAATTAATTCAGTGGCTTATTCCTAACGCAGGTGTGTTTCAGCAGCCCACTGTATGTACTTTTAGCAACACGCTAGCCCACTGTTTAGACTTTGTAAATAATTTAAGACATTGTCTTGAATTCAGTGGAAGGATTTCTCGATTGTACTGTGCCTACCTTAAGAATGTTTTAAATTCCGAGCTTCGTCAACAGGCAGTACTTACGTATAAAAGTTTGCTTGTTAACAGAATATAAACTGACTGCCCAGAAATCTTGTAAATAATTCTAATATATGTTTTGTAAAAACAAGGTTGTTGAAATATGCAGTGTCTCTTTTAACAATAATGTTAAAAGTATGAAAGCACAGCAAAAGAATTTGCTAGACTTGACTGCGTGGTCAAAGGATAGATCCACTCAAAGCAATTGGGTGAATTGTGCTACGTAGACACGGACACACTCAACGCAGAACCATAACAGGAAAACAACGGCGACAAGACAATAGCGGCGTTGAGGCAACGCAGAACCATGAATTAGGTTTTGATATGAAATTGATATAATGCAGTCAGCACAGAGTTTGCAGCTGCTAAACACTATTGCCTAACTTGCGTTAATTGGAGTCTTTGGTCTCTTCTCTTCTAAGGCAACATTAAGTAGACAAGTCACTATGCAGAAGTTCAATATGTGCAAGACCAGTTTGTGTTTATCCAAAGGTTGAGTGTGCACTCACATTAGATGACAAAGTAGCCTACAACTACCATAGCCAAAGTCCTTGTTAAGATTTAAAGAGAGCTCTGTTCGCGGATTAAAGAGTTTCTCTTTGACATAAATACAAACAGCAGAATACAAGCAGCCTAATGACGGTTGTGGATGCTTCATGATGCCATTTTTAAAGTTGACGGACACACTGAATAAGAGTACAAGGAAATGGCCAAACCACGGTAGATTTGAAGCGAGGGGTGGGTGTTAAAAAAATCATGTGGTTGGTCACCCCTGAGCATCCCTGTCATAGACAACCTGTGACAACTACACGCTTTCACTCTGGGTTTCACCAAGGAGCGCCACTTTGCTGAAGCCTGCGCTAACCAGGGGCAAGTGTGACATTCTTTCTTCACAAAAAAATACAGGAGAATTCTGGAACTTTGAATGTGTGATTAATTATGATTAATCGTGATTAACCTAAATTTTCTATTGTAATTAATCAGATTTTTTTTAATCGATTGACAGTATTATACCTAAAGTGTCAGGGTCCTCTCTCTCTGCACGCTAGGGGTCAGTACAGACCCAGATGGTCACAGTGGAGGACCATCCTCTCTCTCTGCCCTTCCAACTGGACCTGGTACAATTCTAACAGCCTATACCCACACACAGCCTGACCTGAAAACTTACCAGTTTTTGAGACATGCCAGTAATCCACCCAAATTTGTCTGGAGCTGAACATTGTGAGGTGATGAATCAGCTAGAACTGCTCAATAATCTCAAATTAATCACATTTGACACAACTGGAGCTAAAACTGGGCTGCAGTCATGTCTGACCAACAAAGCTGAATCACTGATACTGAAGGAGACTGGCTAAACTTAATACATTTTGGGAAAAAAGTAAATGGGACTAGCTTTAAATATGCTTCATAGATTTATGATGTTAAATCATCTCAGCTTTGAGAGATTGTTGGAAACCAACATAACTTTAAATGTTAAATTCAGTTTCCTAATCTGCCATTGTAGATCTGTCATAGACTTTTCAGTTCATATGGCTGTTGACGAATTTCATTAATTGTTGGGTCAGTGTGTGTTTTTTGATTCTCCAATAACTAAAATATCAGGGTATCATAATACAGTAATCCAGAGAAAATGTATTTGAAGCGGGATTACTGTTGCACCCTGGCTTCAAATTCTATGTAGTCGACAGATCTGCTTGACTAGTGTCTGAGGTGGTGATCTTTGTGCATTGGCTCTACCGCTTCTTAAGATAAACAAAGGACAAGGTATGTATTAGCGCAGCTGCTAGCCCATTTAAACCATTACCCACTTAATGCCTTAATGGTCCACCATTAAGTAGTGTGACAATCATGCCGAGCTAACTCTTTTCAAAACACTTGACAAGCCAATCTCACACATGAAAAGCAGGTATAACTTACATAGTCATACATCATATTGACTAGAAGCATAAGAGTAATGCTGATGCCTATATTTTACGGATGAAAATTCCTGGTAACTGTTATCCTAGTGACTTCAAAATGGTTTTATATGGCTAAAATCCCAAAGTATTGTCTCAACATCAACAGAGGAAAGTAAATTTCAGCCTCACTAGCTTTCCATTTGCGTTCTCGCACTGAGCTGCAGCCAGCTCTCCTTTACCCGCAGGATCATGTAGTGTGTCTAAACAACACAAGAGGGCAGCATTGTCAAACATAGGAAATCTAGTCTGTATAACCATGGCTGAGAAAGTGGTCGGCTACTAGAGTGTAAATGTGTATCAGTTGCGATGAACCCGACTCAAATCCTTGCCCATTATCAGTATGTTTAATTGACCTCACAGCTCCTTTCTTTCTCTCTCTCAAACTGTAAAGGTTATAAGCTTAATCTTCTCTAAATTGTTCATTTTAAAGTTTCCACAGTTTCATCTGTCAGTGACTTTATAGGCTTTACTCTGAGCATGCACATATAAGCAAACTCTTATCTAAAGCTATAAAGCATCCATGTTCCCAGAAAGTCCTCAAGAGTTGTAGTCCTATTAGTGCGAGGCATCTTTTAAGATATTTAAAAATTGCTCTCTATTTCTTGCTTTAAAAAAAAAAAGTACAGACATACAAAAGTACAAACCTGTTATACATTATTACATTAATGACTTAGCATTATACTTGACACAATGCCACTTTAATTATTGTCATTAATGTTGGCCTGGTTAAATATGTAACAAAATTTTAAAGATTGTGTGTCGATAATCCAAGGGGACCATAGGCTGTAAAAGCTCTGGTCAAATTTATGTGGAAAGTGGGTAATACTTTAGTACCGTAGGTATTATATTTCCCACAGTAACTTCTCAGGTCAAGTCTCCAGGACAAGCTGAGTTTATATTTAGATTCCTATCGCCACCCACTGTCATTTGTATCAGGAATAGCATGGTTCCCTTTTTTCCCTATAAGATTCATTGGACCAAATTATGGGAGGAGAGATGGGTCAGTAGTCAACAGGGGGAGCTACTAGCATGTAGGACAAAACTCTTTGCAGGTGGCTGAAACTGTAATCAGGGGGATCTTTGGGTAGAACCTCCAACAATCAAATGCTAAGGAAAATAGTTCTTTAATCAATCATAAAATTTCGCAAAATTTCACATGGGCTAGGCCTAATCTTTTTTTACTGATGGAGGCTACACACCACGTGTGCGCAACTCGATCAATAACGGTTGATGCTGTAAAATCCATCCTTCCTTAAGTAGCATTGCTTGTTATGGTGTCTTAGGGTAGGCTTGGTGGGATATGGGTCAGTAATCGATCTGTTCGCATTTAATGATGTGTGTCGACAGAACTGACCTATCGTTGCCCATTTATAGGGCATATGGTGTATGTATGTGTATAGGCTTTGATTTTGGAGGCCTGTTATCTCTTGTTTTATATTTATGTGATGTCTTATGTGAGAGATGGCCTGCATGAAAAGTTAAATAGCTTTACAAAACACTAACAAAACCCGTAGCCTTCTCAAAGTCTTCAGGTGAAAAAAAAAAGTCCAAAGATTTTGGATTAATTTGGCTGTTGCAAACCAATAAAATATTTTATAGGCCTAGCCTATATCGTCAAATTTAGATGTGAAATGTTAACAAATGTATGCAAATCTATGTGGCTCTATTATGCAGGTTGTAGACAGCTAAATAGGCCTATTTTTATTTACAGTTTATTGTTTCCAATTTTCGATATCTCGTTTTCCAGCATCTTAGTAAAATGGCACAGGTGTTCTGTCTTCACATTTTAAGCTAAGAATATATTAAATAAACAAACAAACAAACAAATAAATACAAAAATAGGCCTTGTAACAAGTCTTCGACCACTACTGTAGTAGGCTGTTAGAATAAAGGCCTACGGCCAGTCCACGGGGTTGTTGTTGTTGTTGTTGTTGCTGTTATTATTATTATTATTATTATTATTATTATTTGAATAATATTATAGCCAGGTCAAGGGTGCAGATCAAACAAGAAGATCAGTTCGTGTTTCAGTTCGTGTATGAATTTGTGTTAGGCTATTGTGACACTAAAATAATGTAGCCAATTTATTAGTCAGGTTTATTATTAATATTATTATTATTATTATTATTATTATTATTATTGATGTTGTTGTTGTTATATTCGTAACTCTTTGGACATTATGAGAGGCAAACTTGGTTAATTGGTCAGAATTGGGCTTTGGGTAGGGCAGTGGGATGGGGTTAAATAAGAGGCTCGTTGTGAATTGAGTAAACAGCCCGGGGCAAAGGAAAAAGTTCATGCCCGGGTCCTTGTAAGGAGAAACCGGCGGAGCATAGGAGAGCGCACGGTCATTTAATCAGAGCGACCTGTGAAGGATTAAGAAGATATGATGACCGCAACTTCGCCTCTCAATTATCATTCAAAATTACAGATTGTCCGTCCTCTCCCCCAAAAAACTTAACATGTCATCCCATATAGGGAAACGGGACCGTTTGAATAGGCTATGTGTGGTGTTTCCTGTTGTGACAGTATCTACATCCTATTTATCATTACATTTCTATGTAGTCTATATTTAACGCAATTTCAAAATATTTTTGCAGGCATTTTTTAGTTTTACAACTAATCTAATGGGTATCTAATGGGTGTTTGTTTGAAAGTTAAAAATCCATCTTTCTTTGAGCTTTCACTTTGACATGACTGCTTTGGCTGTTAAAAATAGTAGTAGTATTTTCATTATTTAGACTATACTTTCCATACGGGCTGAAAAGTAATTGTAAAGAGTCGTTATGCATTCGATTTTCGTGTCTAAAACCGTCACGACGGTGGCTGCATTCTTGATTGTATTCTCAGTGGATTCAGCGATGTTCAGGCTACATTATTAGCAATAGAAACAGTGACAGTCGGTAGTCTTTGTTTAAGCATGATTGCCATAATATTATCCGTTTTCTTTATATATATATACATATATATAAAGAAAATTATGTATATATATAAATAGTACCTTGTACCTGATCGAATAGCAATTCGGTAGGATGGTTAGTTCATCTATCAAACCCAAAACAACAACTGTGATGAGAAAGGGCCGACATCTCAATAGCATTCTTCTCACCTCCTCGACCACTAATGACACATGGTAGGTGTTTGGCTTTCTCCGTTTGGCTTTAAGGGCTCCTAATCTGACTCACACTCGGGGTAAACTTTCGCACCTTTTCTGTGCCCAAACTATCTTAATTCCACCGTAATGAGCTCTTGCATGCCGCCCACTGAACTGGATGAGGAGCATCGCCTGGTGCTTTGATCCGAGCCCCACTGTTGATTGAGTCCTCTAACTAACAGCCAGCGTTAATAAAGGCTCACATTAAGTCTCGAAACTGCAGGAAGCAAACACAAGGAATGATTACCACCAATGCATTTATTGCTTGTTTGAAAACAGATGTTCGCGATGTCTTTCGTGATTCATGAGGTGGTGTGAGATCGATGTCATTACATTGATTATTATAGTTAAGGGCTACGTAAGATACTTAATAGGCCTATATGTCAAAAGATTGTGAATAGTATAACCAAACATTCTGATAATGTGTCTTTTTAGTCTTTTTAGAGCGGGGGAACCAAAATGCTGCATTATATTTATCTGAGGAAAAAAATGACCAAACTACATAACACGAACCAAAACACAGTATGACAAAATTTAGTTGTCTGATATAGTATTTCCTAATTTATACTTGATAATTTCTTATAGGCGTTTTTGGCGCGCCACTGATTACAATCATGACTAAATATATAATACCTAAAATGCTGCTCAGACTGTTTAAAGTTTTACAGCTGCAGTGTAGTCCATAATCTAATAAAATGAGCGCGCTCATAGTGTGTGCATGGCGAGGGTGGGCTCGGACGTCCCAACACCTCCTCTGTGTGTGGCCAGAAGTGAAATGCATTGCGCTTGCAGGGCCCGGCCTCCAATTGGGATGTTTTGGGGCGGAGTCTTACTGGCAGCAAAAGGGAAAAGAATTGAACTGCGCAAAGAGTCTTGACGGATGCCCAAAGTTCAGAAGTTTTCCAATGTGCGCTTTGGTTGAGAGAGGAGGTAACCACGTTAACCCGATCCAGACTTACAACGCTTTCGTTTTTATAGTATTTCTAAAGTGACTGAGAGGGGACTCTAGTTTGACAACTCATTTGAGAAGGAGAAACAAAGTGGAGCTTCGCTGCTGCGAAGTCTGGGAAGTTCGTTCTTCGCAAGCACCGTAGAGCTGAGAGAAGACATGCAGGCTCGCTACTCCGTTTCGAGCCCGAACTCTCTGGGCGTCGTGCCCTACATTGGCAGCGAGCAAAGCTACTACCGGGCCGCGGCTGGTGGGGGTTACACAGGGATGCCGGCCACGATGAGTATGTACTCCCACGCGGCTCATGACCAGTACCCCGCCAGCATGGCGAGGGCTTATGGACCGTACACCCCACAGCCCCAGCCTAAGGATATGGTCAAACCGCCATACAGTTACATCGCGCTTATCACAATGGCCATTCAAAATTCTCCGGACAAGAAGGTGACACTGAATGGGATTTATCAGTTTATAATGGAGAGGTTTCCTTTCTACAGGGACAACAAACAAGGTTGGCAAAATAGCATCCGTCACAATCTCTCCCTCAATGAGTGCTTTGTTAAAGTTCCACGCGACGACAAAAAGCCTGGCAAAGGCAGCTATTGGACCCTGGACCCCGATTCTTACAACATGTTTGAAAACGGGAGCTTCTTGAGGCGACGGCGGCGTTTTAAAAAGAAGGACGCGCTGAAGGAAAAGGAAGAGCGGCAGATAAAGGACACATCATCCCGACCACAACAGCAGCAGCAATCCGGTCGGGAGCAGGAGCAGCCCGTCCAAAGCTCACAGCCCGTCCGCATACAGGACATTAAAACAGAGAACGGGACCTCAACACCTCCGCAGGCTGTCTCTCCTACATTAAATGCAGTACCCAAGATAGAGAGTCCCGACAGTAGTAGCATGTCCAGTGGCAGTCCACACAGCATCCCTTCCAACCGCTCTATCGGCCTGGAGAACTCTGAGCACCACCATCAGCATGGCCAGGCCCCTGCGCAAGGCTTCAGCGTGGACAACATAATGACGTCCCTTCGGGGCTCACCTCAAGGTGCCAGCGAGCTCGCACCCTCTCTCATCGCCTCATCTCGGACAGGTATAACTCCATCTTTGTCCCTTAACTATTCCCCCAACCAGACATCCGTCTATAGTTCACCTTGTAATCAAAACTCAATCTCCACTACCTCGAACGCGACCTACCATTGCAATATGCAGGCAATGAGTTTGTACGCTGGGGACCGCTCTGGACATCTAGCGACGACAACCACCGTGGATGAAACGTTGCCTGATTACTCTATTACGACTACCACCTCCTCACTGAGTCATGGCAATCTATCTTCAGGCCAGGAAGGCCACCACCCGCACCAAGGGCGCCTCGCCTCATGGTACCTAAACCAAGCCGGAGATCTGGGCCATCTCGGCGCAACGTACCCGAGCCAGCAGCAGAACTTCCATTCTGTTCGAGAGATGTTCGAATCCCAAAGAATTGGCTTGAATAATTCTCCGGTGAACGGGAATAACAGCTGTCAAATGTCTTTCCCTCCAAGCCAGTCCATTTATCGCACGTCGGGGGCTTTTGTCTATGACTGCAGCAAATTTTGACCAAAAGTCCTTTTGTTGTTGTTTTTTTTTTTTACTTTCCCATTCTCCCCTTTCTTTCCTTCGATACACCCAGAGAGTCGTTATGCACACCAACCCCTTCGATGGACTAAAACGAAACAGAACACACATTCAGAAAAAAATGATCTTGGTTTGTAAAGGACAGTGTTACTGCAAATAACACGTAAGTCTCTTTTTGCTTTTGTGAGCTATGTTAAATGGCTATGTTAAAAAGACGCCAGACTGCCATGGACTTGTTATTACGTGTAAATTGCATATAGTAATTTATTTCTAAATTGTAGCCGGATATTGTGGACCAAACACCAAAAAGTGTTTCTAAATTTAACTGCCTTAATTGTTCAAATGTTCCACTATAGCAACGGGACATGTATATCTCCGTATCCTTTCAAATTTTCTCCTTTTGTTGAAAAAGTATTCTGAAGGAACTGCATTGTTTGTTAATAAATTACCATTTTATTTGAGTTAGAAGTACGGCTGATTTCTTAAATATTTCCCAACTATTTGTAATGGCGTCGAATTTTCAGTTAAATACAAAGTAGACTTAAGTGAATTTTAAAATTATTTTACTGACAGAAATTCAACCCTGGCGAGGAGACATATTGGAATTGGTCGATTGGGGGAAGGCCTATTGGCCTACTTGTTAGTTAATTTGCCAGCTGGATGTTCTATTTCTTACACGTTTAAGGTTTATATTTTGGTGTAGGTAGTAGTGGTAAATTAGGTGCTCAATTGCGCTGTTTTATTAATTATTTTTGTCACTTTCATGGTTGTGGAGGTCAGCAAGGCGACAGCAGTTATCTGCTAACCATGCCGGAGCCTCAGAATTTAGGCCCCAGTTTGTAATGCGTTGTTTTTCTGATTCGAGGAGCCTATTTACGATTTGATAAAGCAATTGTTGTCTGGTAGTTTGTACTAAATGGGTTAATGGTATAAAATGGTAAAATGCAAGGCTTTACTTATCTGCCCCTCCGTGTTGAGAACTACACCCCTTCCAAATCATATGCATGAAATCAGCCCGCAACACACTAGCGCTGCACTGTCATCCTATGACATTTAATTTAAATGTAGCCTACCAAGGTAACCTAAATGCCCTTAATGCCCTAGAATATTATGTCATATGTTTTAATAATAGCCTATTTATTCCTAAATAAACAAGTGCTCGGTAAGCCACAGACATGGAATACGGTGAAATTCAGCTGACGCAGGAAAAAATGCCACAGCAACGTATGCTCAATCCTGTAATGTGTATCAAATGTAAAAACAAGGTTAGAGCATGCATTGGTATCTGCACTTGGACAGACAGTTGACCTTGATTGATAAACATTGCAGTGGATTGGTTTGGGCAATTTTGCCATCTTCTGTTGTCGCCCCCTCTCCTTGTCAGACATGGGCGATCTGTCAACACGCTGACCCGAGGCCTAGCCTGGTAACGGTTCCTCGACAAAGTCTGGTCCACCTAGCTTAGTGTTGTTTTGGATAGCCACGTGTGTTTACTGGAGCATTCCAGTGCTTGGTTAATATCATACCACGCATGCCAAAGATACTCCTATAGCCTCAAGTTGTTTAGAGCCTGCAGAACAACATAAGGAGATGACTCAAGACAATACGCAGGGCGCTTTCAAGAGGTGCGGCCGCCTTGCAGATGCAAACTTTCACACCACATTTATTAAATCAAAATTTAAACAGACTTATTACAATTAAATATGATGTTTGATATTTGGCTAATGACCGTATACTCCCCTGTAAACCAGATTCCAATACTCACGACGCATTAAAGGTCTTAACTTGTTTGATGAACCAATATTTATTTATTTATTTATTTCTTGACATCTCACTTGCCGTAGGAAGGCTGTGAACAGACATTTTTCATGTTGTCATATTTTCAAATTACAGTAACTTGTTTCACTAATTTGATACTTGAAATGGGACATTTTTTTGGAGGACGTTTTCTCTGGGATATGCCTAATTTCTCTATTTTTTTTCCCAAGCTTAGTCACTTTTTCAAAAAAATTACCATCCTACCTGATATAGCGCTTGGGCGTCTTGGGTAAAAGCATACTTCGGCTTAAAGAAAAATATGTACATATATATATATATTTACATTCAATATTAATGCTTCGTAGTAGCCGACTTGTACATTATGTGCCTATTATTATTATTGTTATTGTTATTATTATTATTATCATTATTATTATTACTATTATTATTGACAACAACAATAATGATGTGCTTACAACTGGGCATTTTCGCAAATTTAGAATGAGTGTATTACCCAATCCCCACCATCTCTCAATGGCACATTATAGTTTTACAAACTTTTAGGTCCAGTAATCTGTAATTAGAAGCTTATTTAATACTCAGCTGCCTGGATAAGTTCTACAAAGCATTTGATATGATTATTGCGATACCATATATGTTAAGAGTAGCCTGGTTATATCAATTCTGAGAGAGTTACCACCTCCCCCACATTAACATTACACCAAACAGACATAGCCTAACAATCAGTGACTGTTTTTTCTACATTGTTTCAAACTTTGTTAGTTGTTGACTCAACAGCCACAAAGTAAAAATCTACAAGTGTTGGTGTGATCAAGGGAGCTTTACAAGAGAAACAAAACAACAACAAAAATAGGATAATAATAATAATAATAATAATAATAATAAATACAATTCCACAAATATCTGTCCTCCTGTGAAGGGCTGAGAAAACAGAACCAAGGAATGTTGCATGGCATAGGCCATTCTCCTCCCTTGGATAGCTGTAATCAGGCTCATAAAAGTCATTAGAACCTTTCCCAAGTAATAAACAAACGTCGTGTTAGACTCAAGATTGATGGCGCCCTCACAAAACGGGCCAGGTCAGGAAGGAATAAAATTCAATCAGAGCGCTGGAATCATTTTTCATGGGACGGAAAAGCCTGAGAGGGAGACGGGGGTCAATGGGGAGGATGTCGGCCGCCGGAGCGCCATCAACAATACCACAAGAGAAAATGGCAAAACGAATGTACTGTGCTCCAAAACATTCTCCTAAACCTGTGTGATTTGGAGACCCCTTTCTCCCAGCGAGATGCATCACCTCATCAAATAACCAGCAATTATTAAAAAGGCCACAGTGGTTTTTTTTTTAACAGTCACAAGTCCTTAACCTTTACCTAGTTGACTTTTTGTCCTTCAATTGCCATGTTTTGCGCGTAAGGGTTGCATCAAATACAGTGTTAAAACTCTGTATTTACATCTTTTTTGAAGATATTGCTCCGTGTTTGGTTGTAGCCTTTTGGCCTGCATAACTGTCCATTGCCATTAGCTCTAGCACCGTTGCAAATTCCACTACCTGTATCATAGGCTATGTAATTAAATAGTATTTAATACTACTGTAATTAATGGTGTTATCTTCTACGGCGGATATTTTTCCAGGAAACATACCAAGGCCTATCAAGTCAACACAGCGCGCCGAATGTTTCTTGCCTCGGGGTCCTTGACGCCTCAGGGAACAATATGCCCACGTGGAGCATAAAAAATAAGAACTCAGCGAAAGGGTTACTTTGCCCTTTTATTTGTAATTACTACTCTGCTCTGCCTTGTTCACCACAGATTTTTTCTCCTACTGTTTTATATACTTCTCTTGCAGGAGTCTGATATCAAATTACGTTTAAAAATATATGTAAATTGTGCGTCAGGAGCTGGCTAAAACAGCAGGTTAACCCTTATTTAGAGAAAAGTAGATATTATTTTAATACATATATATATATATATATCAAATCCTATATGCATATATTTTTTTCTCATGATAAAGCATGCATGCCATTTTATTCCCGTACTTATCGTCTGGGAAATTTCACAATTGCAGTATCATGCGCTCTTGTGCAAACTATAAGGCAAACCACTCATTGCGCAGATGCGTCTGGCCTTTCTGATGAGTAATCAAAAAACATGTACTCCTTGTGCACTTTGCAGTTCTATCATTTTACATTTCATGGGTAACACAAAGTAGGCCTGCCTTCATGAAGGTGCACAACAGCATGCTCCTTTGCTTTCTGTTCTTACTCTCACTTAAGGTATAAAACACCAAGTCAGATCTATTAACAATTTCTTTGTTTTTTCATATATGTCCACAATCGCTCATCCATTCTCTATTTGCAAATCGTTCCGCTACATTCCATAAAACGCACATTTCCGCATATGCGTCAGCGCGCAGCCGCGCGCTCTCTCACACTCTTCCACATGGCTTTGGGTCAAATACCAAAAACAAAAGCGACTGTGTTCGACATTCCTTTGATATTTAACTTGTGAAAACAACACAATTTCAATTTCCGTTTGAAGTTGGTGAAACTATTGTGGCAGGCATACGTCCTCCTTTTCAGTAAACTACAGCTACTGTACATTATATAGAGTTAACTTAGTAGTGTGCATTGTGGCAGTCTGATTGCAGTGATTATGTAGATTGCATCTATGATACTTCTTAGCTCATTTAACGTATTTGTTTGGAGGTAAAATATGTTTCACATTATAATATCTCCTACATAGCGACATAATCGCCTCATGCCTTAAGGGCATATATGTGTGACTCACCTGTTCATCCCATTGTGTTATAGGCCTGTTCTCATGGACTGAGGATTTGTCAATGTAGCGGCCTCTTAATACGCTTCATATTGACAAGGAGAAGTTTTTTTTAAAAGATCGCAGGAGTAACAGGTCAAAATTCAAGATCGGAAAACCTCTATCAGTGATCGCAAGTTGTGTATCTGCGCATAGTCAAGGCACCCATGCTGTTGCACATTTTCAGAACATTTAGGAGAAACTGTACAGCACTTCTTAAATAATGCGCAAGTTTACTGTGAGAGACATAGAATCATTTCAATTTTCAAATTTAGTTTTAAACCTTTAGATTTTTCCGTCATCTGCATTAGCTGTAGCACGACCATTATTAAGACAAAACGCACAGGGTGTGGGTTATTGCTAAAAGTTTATTGGTAAGCTTACAGGTGCTCGAGGATGTTGCTGTCGCGGGACTGTTTATTTAGACAACCCAGTGACAAAGCGAGCCTGGAGATTTCACCATGGACAAATTCAGGGTGTCGCACAGGAAATGGAGGTAACTGATCTCTCAACGATCACGCCCTGTAATGTCCGTTATTTCCTAGATGTAGACTACTTTCTTTATTATTTTGATACATTATTTTGCCATGCATTAATATTCTCTATGCATTTCGTTAACTTCAATAACTGCAGATATTATCCGTGTAACCTACCCCCTATCTGTGCAGCTAATAAAGGCGTCACAGTTGAACTCGGAATTATAATCAAGACATGGTAATCAACAAATATATTTTACAAGCACCTTAAGGTGTATTGATGCATTTATACCTGACAAGGTTCAACCATATCTGAGATGAATGGGCTAACATACTTAATACCTGCCGTCTCAATAACGAGGTAGTCCTAGGCAATCATTTTGTCTGTATTTATAGCAATTAACATCTACAAATTCATTGCGTAATAAATATTTATTTTTGCATTTTTATTATTCTTTGAGCGTTGTTTGCATCAAGATGTAGGCATTGGGGAATGCTTTGAGTTTTTTTCCCGCGACTACATATGACAGATGTCTTTAAATGTGCATTTTTATTCATAGGCTATTACAATACATTTCGACAAAAATAGTTGTCTTTTAAATCCATTTGTCTGTTTACTTGAGTTGATCTTTAGACTGTGGAGACATCAGTCTCTTTCATAGCGCATAATAGGGCACAGGTCAGTTTACCTTGCACGGTGTTTGACTAATATATTTGTTTATTCATTTCAAAGCCCAAGTTATAGACTTAGCGGTTCTATCATCGTTCAGTGACTCCGTCTTGAATGATGAAATCCCCCTTGGAATCCGACCTTTTCACCCTTAATTCTGTTCCCAGTTTTGGTCCGGGTTTTGAAATGGCAAAGCGAGCAAACTTGATTTATGACTTGCCATCACGGCTAATATTGTTTTATTGACTTATGCATTTTGTAATCGTTCAGCAGTATTCAAACACGGGCAGTTTTAAACGGAGAAAAGCGAATGAGGGACTGCCTTGTTCAAAACCTGTCCTTGAGGTAAAACTGCTCCGAAAGGAGCGGCGTCACGCGTCGGCCCGTGCGCACATTTTTTGAATAATTGAAAGCCTGGACATTTCCATTTCCCCCCAAGCTGAAGGAGAGAAGGAGGGGGCAAGGGAGGGGAGTGACGTGCCGTCGAACACCGTGCACCTGTATGGCTGGCTGAGCTGCTCGGCTCAGTGGAAAACTGCTGCGTTTCAGCTCACAGTTGGTGTACAGGGCCCAACCTCAAAGCGCCATCTGTTTCCAATTAAGACTCCACATAGACGCGGGCTCTGTCTGACAGTCAAACTGCGAGTTAAAGGCTCAAAGACTTGTCTTTAAAAAATATCCCACCCCGTTGCCTCCTCTTTAGCCTACTTGAAACCCACTATTTTCTATTTAAGTTGAATGTCACACGGTCTCCCCCACAGACATAACTTTGTGGAGCTGTGTTGTGAGTAAGTCGTCAGTAAGAAATCCCATTACACTGTTTCTAAGCGTGAAGTCCATTTAAAACAGATACAAACAGATAGAGGACTATGTGACAGAATAAATGAATTTAACAAAGGCCTAAATACATGTGTCTCAGGAGCCAGTCTTTTATATTTTCTAATACTACAAATCTCACATCTCTAAAGGACTGTAGTCAGTATGAACCAAACAAATTTGTGTTGTCTTTTTTCTCTCTGTGTCAGGCTAGAAGGTCAAGGGTGCTAACGTTTATTAGCAACTTGGGCTCCTACCTTAAACACACCCAGAGTTGGCTTCTGCGCTTTTAATCCCACTCCATGCGTAGAATGAAAGGGGCAGTGTGATTTCAGACCGAGGGGAAACGGCCGAGCCCGGCGACCTTTGGATAACCCGAGCACCCTGGCACGAAACTCCGAGGCCAAACACTGGCTCGCCTTGAAGCCGTACCTTAAACCCACCTTTCTGCACCACTACCCTATGTGTAGAGAGGCTAATTATAGCTGCTTTTACGCGCCGCAGTCCCTGAATGTCTCGATTCTGCCCGGTTTGACATAGAAGATTTTATTGTCTCCAGTTTAAATTTACGATCCGAATTTGAACTTTTTTCCTCTAGACGTCTTGGCTGCCCTTTTCTATTTTAATTATCCAGTTGGAGGAAAACATGATCATTTGTAAGAGTTCTTGGTGAATAAAAGGTATACTTGTGAATGATGCAATTACGAATAAAACTCAACTGTATAATTCCATAATTCAATTATATACTTGTTGTACGTCCTTGCGTTGCCCATTCACTGTCAAGGGGTAAGCTACTTGCCACATTTCAGCAAAAGCTAAATGTTTATGAGAAACGAGTAATTTTATTTTTAAGATAAATTAACAGATTTGTTTGCAACGACTTCACATTTCAGAAGACATGCATAGATGCACGTAAATATTTAAGAAATTATGTAGCATTATGTTTTGCGCTGAGAAATGTGTGAATTGACAGAATGGGTTAGAATCACCGACCATTTAATCTGTTTGAAGAATATGTAGCATGCCAAAAGAATAATCGCTATCTAAAACATGCCTCTCAAACCAATGTATTGCTAACAAAAGCCTTGTGTCACTAAATATTATTTGAAGCATTCCCTTTTAACAGTATATCCTAAAATTATTGTGGAATGGGAACTTAATGCAAGGTTTTTCTGTGTGCATTTAAAATTGTAGAAATATTTAGGCAGTATTTTTGTGAAATATAGGCCTATCTTTTAAAGCTTTTTTTCCCATGTAGCCTATATTTAAAATATAATTCTGCACAAGATCACAAGCCGTGTCCATGTTGGCCGTGTAGCCTATGATAAGATATCATTAATGTATCGTGGCATCGTGGAGTTGGCTAATCTCTCATGTCCCTCATGTAATGGCACAAGATACAAGAATCCCAAATTCTTGGAGTATAATACAAAATTTCAGCGAAAACGTTGAAGAATTAAAAATAATTTTATTCCTGTCTTTCAAAAGACGGCAGATATACAGTACATGTTGTCCACAGCCATTGTACCTGCAAAATGATCATGCTGTAGTCTCGCGATGATGATTTTTGGTGGCTGTTTAAAGTTTTATCCACCGTGAGTTCTTAAAAGCTTCATATGTCTGCAATATTGCAGTCTTCCAAATGATCTGGCCTAATAAATCCTGTGTTTTATGATTTCTAGAAGTGACAGGGCTTTTATGATAATATTGATAATAGCCTATATGTATAGAAAAAGAAGATGTTGACCCTGAAAAACACCTCCACCACCACCACCAACAACAACAAAAACGATTGTTCACATATACTGTAAATCATAAACTTCTAAATTATAATTATCACATCAGCAAGTTCTACTGTCTGTTGTGATATTGACAATGACAGCTAATAAGGCCTTATATCTTCCTATGGAAGGTCTCCCTGTGTTCACCCAACACTTCCGTGTATCTTTCCCTCTTAGGACTTATCAATCCCTGAGTAAACACACTCTACACCCTCTTTTCCTGACACCTTGCAATGTCACACTGAGATACACACTGAATGTGCTTGAAGCCACTTTGAGTAGTGGAAAAGCAGACATTGTCTGTGTGTCAGTATGTCAGTATGAAAGGGGAGTAGGTAAACCTGGAGTAAGGGGATGAAGGCAGTGACAGGTCAGGTCAGAAGGCTGCTTAATGTAATCAAAGGGGGAATATACAGTCAGAGAAAATATGAACTTGGAACACTCTGATCATTTATACGACTCCGAAAGATAATGTTGAGGCTGTATTGGTCGTTAACGCTTTCCTCTTGCTGATCAGTCTCTGGTACTCCGTCCCTGTGTGTCTGTCCTCTCTCTCTCACTCACCTACTTCTTAACACACACACACACACACACACACACACACACACACACACACACTCACTCACTCACTCACTCGATTACCCAAAAGAGCAGTAGTAGCTCCACAGGCTGAGTTTGATGAAATGTGGGCACCTGTGGACATTCTTTTCCTGTTGTGTTCTGGCTGTGCAGGGACCACCAAATGAAGTCAGAAACAGCAGACACAAATACACACTGTCTCTCATACAATCATACTCACACACATACACTTACTCTGCATGTACATGTGCATGCATGCATGTACACACATACACACACACACACACACACACCACATGTTCTCTCTTTCATTTTAACATACACACACAAGCACCTCTCGCCCTTTCTCTTTCTCACTAGCGCTTTTTAGTATTCTTTCCCCCTTACCCCAGACCTCCTTCCTCTCTCTCTTTCTCTCAGCAATCAAACTGAAGCTGTTCCAAATGCATAAGCCTTTCTCCTGTTTGCAATAGATTTCCCTGCCATTTGTTGCTGTTAAAACCAAATATCTGTCTTTGCGTAATTATGTAACTGGCAACTACTCTAAAAAAGCCATTTATCATACAGAAACAGCTCACAGATAGCCGGTGGATATAGGGGTGGTGTTGGCTTTTTAAGGATTGCTGCACAGAAAACATGTTCTGTTTGGTCTTATGGGCATACTTGAAAATGCAGTCTTGTTTATTTTACATGCGGGAACAATAAGAATCCGATCGCCACAGTCAATTTGTTTAATGCTAGAGAACGACGCCAGGGAAATATTATTGATTGAGCTGACAGATAACCGTTTTTTAGGAAATGTTCCTTCTAAACATACAAATACATCCCAGAACATCCAAACTAGATTTTGGAAGTTTTTGAAAATCTGTTGTCAGGCAATACTGAGAATTTTTATGTTCACATTTGTATTCTCCGCACTTGGTTTAATATTTTGTGGAGGACAGCGAGTCAAGAGAACATGTGACAAAACTGAAAAAATTCTACTGCTATTCCTATTTTGAAGGTCATTAAACTTTTATTTGTATTTTATTTGAAGGTCATTACTAATTATTTTCCTCTTCTGACAAACATAAATGGGTTACAAATAAGTTTGTGAGACAAGTGGTAAAACACACACACATACACACACACACACACACACACACACAGAGACACATACTCACATACATATATATATATATACACACCTCTCCTTCAATTACTTAATCTTTCTGTCTCTCATGCACACATGCATGCAGTCACTGACACACACACACACACACACACTCACACAGACAATAGTTAAACAAGAACAAACTGTCATTCCCTGGGCAAATGTCCTCACACATCAATGCATATATTACAAAGAGTAGGTTTGTGTGGTTCTTTTAGTGGCAGTGGAGCGGCAGTGGGGAAACGCAGCTGTAAACAGGATAGTGAATTCAGATGATGTCACCTTTCACATAATCACTGCAGTGCAGACAGAAGCTCAGTTTCCCCCTCCCAGGTTGCTGTGTGTGTGTGTTTGTGTGTCAAAGAAAGGTACAGAATCTATGGTTAGAGTATGCTCATGAGTGCTTTTGAATGAGTGTGTATCCGAGAGGGGTATGGGGGGGGTTACACAATCTTTAATGAGATGTTCATATATATATATATATATGTGTGTGTGTGTGTGTGTGTGTGTGTGTGTGTGTTGTGCTGCAAATGCTTTAGAGGGAGAGCTTTGTCAAAGTGACAACATTGCGCTCAGGCACATTCTATGTTTCCACTTAGATTGTAATCAATTCCTGCTATCAGAATGGCAGGAAACAGGGACTTGCCTCCTTAGACAGTTTGTTGTAAACACCCACATACAAACATACAAAATAAGTGTAAGTGCCAGACAGACAAAGAGAAAAAGGACAGATGACACTACTGGCACTCTTTATGCCTTTCAGTTACACACACACACACACACACACCACACACACACCACACACACACACACACACAGTGTTGAGGATTGCCATGGTGAGCGGGTAAGGAGGGGTGAGCTCCAGACACATCAACAGAAACCCAACCCGTGTGCAAAGAACAATACTCACTGGGAAAGCATGGGCCATCAGAGTCCTCCACTCAGTGCGAAACACAGAGGAGATGCATGTTTTAAATAATTCAACCGGAATCACGACCAGATGGGACAGCGCATAATCATCATATGGATTCGATTTGAGTTGTACCGGTAACCTCAGCGCGGTGAATATCCTGTTTTATCAATGTAATCTGCACGTCCAATCCAGGGTTCCATTGCCACACCACTCATACAAGAAATGAGGAAATCACCAAAAAAAAAGAGACACTCAAAACTTTTCAAAATTGAAACATTTGGCAGCGTTTAAGCATATGTTACTTTTATTAATGTGGCTGGAATTCATACAGCATAAAATGGGGGTTAAGTTACCGCCAAAAAGGAATGCTACCTTACCATAAAGCTTTATAGGAAGAGGTAGAAGATTCTGGTGCCAGTGGTCAGCTCCAGCGCCGGACACATGATATACCCTTTCGACTCGTGCCAGAGTAGTTGAAAGGTAAATCTGTTTTCTTGTTCTAAGCCTTACACACACACACACACACACACACACACACACACACCACACACACACACACATACACACACACACACACACACTTGTTTCTGAATTCATACACACTAATGCACCTGTGCGCAAATATGCAAGCATGCACACATCTGCATGTGCATTTAGTCACAAACTGATATGTGCATGTCATTGGTTATTGCACCTTAAAATTGATATTTAATATTCATAAGCATCTGTTTTCCTCAGTGTTATATAAGAGACCACTGAAAACAGAGAGTGAACTGATTCCAAGGCCAACTAATATGCTAGATTTTTACAAGAACTTTTTTATGTCTTTGAAGGAGAGATGGCACTGAAGTGTCCTTTGTTTAACTTCCTGTAATGATTACATATCTGTGTGACTGACTCAAACAGCATAAATTTGGAATATAAGATTACAGAGCCCATGCACATACACACACACACACTCACTCATTCTCTCTCTCTCACACACACATACACACACACACACACACAATGAAACCTTCTGATATATATTTTGACTGCAGACAGCCTAACTAAAGATCACTAAATACTGACCAACATCATACGTTACAATGGGAGCAAACTTGAATAAAACTTGGGCTTGACTCTGGTCTGCATAAATGGGGATTTTCCCTCCTCCCCCTTGCGAAAATAGAACACAGAACTAAACCAACGTTTGTGCCTCTCGCTCTGCTTTTACCCTCTCTGGCCCAACTGCCTCTCACTAACAGGCTTTTAGAACAGTTCCAGTCACAGGGAGATTAATGGGTTTCCTAGAGACCTGTTCTGTCAGGCTCTGTGTAGGTGTGTTGATCTTAATAAATCTATTAGTCTCCAACAGGGTCACCGAGCATCATTCCTGAGTAGACACAGAGCTGTTGTTTACATTGCAAACAGCCAACCACTTCCCTACTACAGTCCTGCAATCTTTTAAGGGTTTTAACAGGTTTCTGGTATAAGGCAGCTTAAGGTAACTTTCACTTCAGATGACTGGATACAGTTGTCAGATGTCTGGAAGGAAAAAAACAAATAAAGAGCAAACATGTTAATGTTATTTGCTCAGTTTTGATCTTATGATTCATGAGGTGAAATAAAAACATTGTTCAATCCATAGCCCTTTGCTTATGACATTGACTTATTTACTCATATGACAAGTATAGTAGCCTATATGCAGGTTCTTTCCTGGTTCCAGATAAAATCTTTGATTGTTCCGGGTTATCTATTAGGTGCTGTACCTGGAAATGTAAAATAGCAAAAGAGTCGTTGCTGTCACACACCTCAGCTTTAGATGCTACATCATTTATGTAGTTTTTAGCTTACATTTCTTTGTATTTTCCTGTATAAAATTATACTTATCCCCCCTTGGTCTAGGAATATTGTTTGCATTATGTTGGCTCAAGTTAGGTGCTTTGCACAGCCCCCCATCCCATATCAGTGCAACACTTTTCACACTGTACACAGGAAGCAGGCAGATGCCTCTTCCTGTGAGTCCGTGGCGTGGCGGCCAGGGAGAGACTGATGGTGTTTGTCTGTAGGCAGTGGTGATGGCGCTCCCTGATAGCCCCTGATCAGCGCTGCCATCTCTGCCCTCCCCACACGCCCAGAGGTGATCAAAAACACACAACCCCCCCCCCCCCCACACACACACACACACACACACATTTTTTTTCCTCTTTTCTTTTTAGAGGAAGAGAGAGACAGAAAAGAGAGACTGAGACAAAAACATGAAATGGCCATTAATCATCGTTCTCGGCCCTGCGCGGTGACACCACCGTCGCCACGCATCCCGGGCGTGAATTTGCTTTGTCTGGCCGCTGGTGGCACGGGGGTGTATTGTCGGCACATCTCCTGCCGGACGGCCTGCCTGCCCCTGGCGGGCCCCGGGCTGCCAGCATGCTCAGGCTGAACCACACACGCCGCCACATCCCCGGCCTCCGGCAGCGCTCCCCAAGCAGGGGGCTTCGCTCACGCTGACCCTTTCCCAGTCTCACCCGGTGGGGAAACAGATTCAATTACACCGCCTCAGCGCTTGGGAGGGAGGAACAACAAGTCACGTTTTCACACCGACACTGAGAGTTCAGACTTCAGTTCAGACTCCATAGTTCTCTCTCTCTCTGTCTCTCTCTCTCTCTCCCTTTTGTCTCTGCCCCTCTCTTTCTCCCTCCCTCTCTGTCTCTCTCTCTCCCTCCCTCTCCCTCTCTCTCAGGCTCTCAGGCTCGCTCTTTCCCCAACCCCGACATCTTTGAAGTGATCCAAAGTGGCAGCCATGGATTTGAGGGATCATTCCCCAGCCAAAACATTCAATCTTCCTTTTATCTTTGGACGCTACAAATTGACCCATATAGCGTATCATTAGAGGTCAAGTGGTGATTTTGACACATTGTACAATGTCAATATATTTCTAACTGAAGCTAAATGAAACTTTTATTTCACTCATATAGAGTATGTGCTTTGTATGACTTAAGTGCAACATGACTAACAGCAAGAATTAATATATAATACAGAGCTAATGTACAGAGATGTAGTCCCTATGTTGGCTTTACTGCATTGCTGAATGTTGTTGGCAGAGACACAGTCCATATTTAATCAAATGGCACACAGCACTCGCCATGCAATTTCATAACCACAAGATCAAAGTCTAAAGACAGCAGTCCCCCTCATTTAGCCTAGTGGTCCTCAGCTGCAGAGTAGGGAAAAAACCCAGGACTTCAATCGGGAGACGGAGAAAGTAATTTCTCCTTATCTTAATTGACGTGTAATTTGAATAATGGTCTTACACATTGGGACCTGGGTCTGGGTGGGAGGCGACCTGGCAGGGTGAATTGTGAGGGGAAAACGTGAGACTGGTGCGCTGAGCTCGGACGACCTGCAACTCACCACTGCACGCTGCAGTTCTGCACAGCAGTCTTTAACTCTCTCTCTCTCTCTCCTGCTCTCTGATTCTCTCTCTCTCCCACTCTTTCTCTTTCTCTTTCTTTCCCTCTCTCTCTTTCTCTCTCTCTCTCTTGTGTCTCTTTATCTCTCTCTCCCACTGCTAGCTTGACACATCACTGGCCAATGATTAATGGTGACATAATGCTTTATTTACTTCATGCTCATAACGAGACGGGGGGGATTTTGTAGGGAGAACATGAAAGGATCCGACGAACACACACACACACACACACACACACACACAGGCACACACACAGAGGGAAAACTATAAACCCAGACACATGCACAATACACATATATTTACAGTGTTCACACACAAACCCACACACACACATACAATATAAACAAGTCTACAGTTAAGCCACCTGGAAAGCAATACGGCATAGTAAGGTTTCAGCTGTTTTGTTATGCGTCTTGCTTAGTCAGGAAAGACTCGGGCTCACTGGATGCCATTAAAATAATCAAAGGGATTTGCTCTTGCAGCGTTAACTCTGTAATGATAGCAGTCACAGAATAACCTGAGAAAGTATATTGTGGAATATACTGTATTGTTAATCTTAACTGCAAGGTCAGCTGTGTCAGCAAAAGCGAAGAGAAGAAGGGCAATAGAAGTTTAGTTCTGTTAAACCTTTTTTAGTTTGTGATACAAATTATTCATTTATGTAAGAAGAATGTCTTCATAATAATAAAAGATTGTATTTACCCATTAGACTAGTTGAAGTATGTGAATGTATAAATTAATTCTGTGTTCATTCAGCATTCATTCAATATTCAGTAGACCTGCATTACACTAAATTATTTTTTTTTCAAATAATGTTGCACACAATACAATACTGCTGTGTCTACATTACATGTATCATAAAATCCCTTATACAATGTGTGATATTACTGTATGACATTATCTGAATATTCATACCTAAGTTCTAGTACATGGAATGCCTATTATGTCTCTCATAATACATAATTATGTCTCCTTCATGAAGTATTATGGCTCTTCTGTATATTTTCCTTTAGGACCTACACTTGAAAGAACGTGGTCTTTGCCCTTCTCCATTGTATTATGGTGGCATGATTTTGAGAGGCTCAAGCAGTCCTCATCGTTGGACTGCTTCCACTGCCAAGAAAAATAAACAAGTCAACTCATCCCGAGCACTACAGAATGGAGGGTGTGTGCAGAGAGAAAACAAGCAACGCTGAGCTTTCACTGTTCTCAATAAGCCTACCTAAACTTGCCATAGGTCTGACTTCACAACATTTGACATACCATTGCATGACAGCAAACAACGTCTTTTTTTTTACATCACTTGTTTGTGTGTGGGTGTGTGAAAGGGCTTGGTGGTTTTCTTAAATGGTGATACCTTGACAATTTGTACGTAGTTGAGTTGTAGTAAGATGATAGATTTATATGGTTGATCTTGGTTAATTATTAAGTAATTATGTCCTTTTTTATGTTTACAAATTAACCAGTATAATCACCCACTAACCAATAGTTCAGTGTGTTTTGTAAAATTTTCAGGCCATTTTTGTGCCAAAAAAAGTGCCGCACTTCTCACCTGAATGCTTGCCTGACACATCATGTGTCTGTGCCCAGCAGGCATGTGGACATGTTTCGGGCTTGTGTTTGCTCATGTGTGAATGTTTTGTGGGGGGCGACGCTGCTCCCCATCCTGGGTGGGTTGGGTGCTCTGCCCATGAGCCGGCCCTGCTCGGGCAACGTGAACATGGGCCTGAAGTGCCCCCCCTACCCCACCCCCTGGTCTCCAGCACCTTTAGCTCTCCAGCATTTTTCTGTTGCTTTCCTCTGCACAGCTGCATTGTGCACGCACACACACAAACACACACAGAAAATGAACGTACAGAGGGATGGCTGGATGGACGGGGGCAACGCCAGCCCTATCAAAATTCCTTCCTCTTTCTCATGAAAGGACAAATATTTTGGCAGGGTAGGGAGCACTGGAGATGGAGAGACGGGTGAGAGCCCGGAGGTGGGACGGGCCCCCAAGGCCCCCATTCCAGCCAGCTGTGTGAAGGTGTACCCAGACTGCACTTCATCTTTGGGCCCCACTATGCGGGCCATAAAAGGGGAGGCGGCTCCAGTCTTTCTTGCGTGAGCCCTCAGACTTTGACAGGCCTGTTTGTGTGTCGTCTGCATTGCATTCCCTCTTGACCCCACCCCCCCACCCCCCGCCCATTCACACACACACACACACACACACACACACACACACACACACACACACACACACACACACACACACACACATGCACCACCACCGTACCCACCCCATTTTTCCAGTTCTTTTTTCTCAAATGACTCTCATAGGCTCACAACTACGTACAGACATACAAGCCAGTTAGTGTGCATCACTGTTAAATCAGTTGTTATGTGACTCTACTGTATCTATGTTTTTGTGTCCCTGTGTGTGTGTGTGTATGGTCAGGAGCAGGCCCTTGATACAGTCAAACTCTCCAACTACTGTCATCACTAGGACTGTTAATGGAGATGAATCATGCCTTTTTTCCAGGAATGTTGTATGTGCATTTTTGGCTCTGTGCTCCCCAAGAGACATCCTGAGAATGAAGTCCCTGGCACTAAGTTCACGGGGGTGGGTGTGCAGGGTTGGGGTTTGGTGGACGGAGAGGAAATCCACCCATCCAAAGAGCTTTTCCCCTCACCAACAGATCCTGTCACCCTCAATGGCTCAGCCACTCTCAGCACCACGTCCTGCACAATGGAACACAGTCTTAGCAAGGGCAAGCCTGAGGCAAATGCTCTCCATGTGTAAGCACAACCACCCCGCCTTTAGCATATTTATTTCCCTATCCCTCAAATTAGCACGTGACCTGTCAGGCCAGACAGTAGCTTTGATGCGCTTTGAATTAGTGTGTCAAAGAATACCTGTGAAGACTAAAAGCTAAGATAAGTATATAAAATATTAATAATAATAATGTTGTTGTGAACAACTGAAATACATTTGTGGCTATACAATTATGACCCTCCTTGTGATAACACTGAGAGAGCAGAGCAGTTAGCATGTTAGCACTGAGGGGAGGTTGTTGTGACATCTGTGTGACAGCCTATTACTCAGGAGTGAGTGATGACAAAAGGTAGCATGCCATGCAGTGAACTAAGAGTGCGTAGTCATATGGCACTAGAAGAGTTAAAAACATGGGCAAGAATATGGGGGAGGAGAGAGAGAGAGAAAGAGAAAGAGAGCTGAGGAATACAGAAAATGAAGGGAGGTGGTGGAGAGCAGACCATGGAATATTTGACAGTCAGTCAGTCAGCCCCCCTCAGATCCATCCTCCCTCCGTCAGAGAAGAAGTGTAACCCTTCTAGTGTCCGGGGACTGAAAAAGGCATGTGATCGTCTGGCTGTGATGTCAGATCACGGCTCTTGAGTGGCGTGAGTGGGCTTGTCCCCAATCCAGTGGGGTAAATGTTAATTTTTAGTAGCTCACTGTTGTTTACAAGTCTGACAGCCCTCCCCCTTCTCTTCTGCCCAGGAGAGGGCCAGATGTGTAAATATCTCTCCTTTTTGCCTTTCTCTCTCTCTCTTTCTCTGTCTTTCTCTCTCTCTTTCTTTCTTTTTCCATTCAAAATGCGAAGTGAAAATGCCATCAGATAGGCATTTCCTCCTCGTACAGCGCTGATCTGTGGAAGCGAGTGACTGCTACATTCTTATCTTATCGGCCGCAACAATCTCGCGTCTCGTCGTGCCCAAACACGGAATAGAGCGGCACATAATGAAAGTGCGATTTCTCCCTCCACATATCTTAAGTTGAGACAAGCATGCACGTATGCTTGTACACTCTGCCTCTATCTCTCGTACACACAAACTCATGCTTTTTTAAAAGTGTACTTTGGTACAACCTAAAAACCATGCACATATACTACAAATTCAATTGTAAATGCACACACACTCACACACACACTCTCTCTCTCACACACAAACACACACACACACACACCGCCCCGCCCTTCTTTTTTTTAACTCTTTATCACCCATCAGGCTCACCCCTCTCTCTCTTTCTCTCTCTCTTTGTCCCTTTCCCTCTCTCTCTCCAGCTCATACTCTTTCTTTCCTGCTTTCTCCCTATCTCTCCTTCTCTCTGCCCCCCTCCGTCTCTCCCTCACTCCGTGGCTGTGTCCCAGTGTCAGGCTTGATAAGAGACGTGAGGCAAACAGTGAGTGGTGTCTGGGTCTGCACAGGAAGCTCGGGGCGATCAGCGGCGCTGTCCGTCAGCGCGGGGGCCTGCCCAGTGCCCCCTGCCCGGAGAACAATGGCCGAAGGGGAAGCAAAGTCAGCCAGCAATCTCAGCGCCACTGACACTGGAGATAAACCGCCAAGGAAAGAGAGAGAGAGAGAGAGAGAGAGAGAAAGTGCTGCAATAAGAACTGGTATCTGCACAGATATGCGCACTTACACACAAATGACATTTTCTTGTGCACACTACAGTACAAATGCAAATACACAGACAAAGACACACACACATATTCAAGCGCTCATGAGGGACAATGCGATGGAGAGTTCACTGAATCACCTCAGGAATGTTTTGGATGGTCCTCCAGCTAGGTCATGGCAGAAAGCTTACTTGTCCATCTATGGTATGGACACACACACACACACACACACACACACACACACACACACACACGCACACACACACACAGACACACACATACTGAACAGAGGGAAACAGAGGTCAGTGAGACATAAGAGCTGTTGAGGAAAATGAACAAAGGTTGTGGGAGACAGAGGGAAGGAAGTACGACGAAAAGTGGAAGAATTTGTACATTAGAGAAAGTATGTGTGTGTGTAGTGTGGGGGGTTGTGTCAAAGTAGTGCATATGTGCACGAACATGTGTGTGAATACAAATACGTGTGTGTGTGTATGTGTGTGTGTTTGTATGTGTGTGTGTGGACACGTATGTGTGCCGCATGTGAGAGTGTGGAGAGAGAGCGAGAGAGAAACAGGGGAGTAAGAGAGGATTAATTGCTCAATCAGAATAACTAGCGCTGGAAAGAGGAGGCAGGCCTGGCTAGGAAAATCCATTCTGTAGGTCAACCTGCAATTAACCCTGCTACCCTCTGTCCTCTCCCACCTTCTCACTGATCTTCCACACTCCCACTCTCTCCCCTCCCCCCATAAACACAGCCAGCCCGCGGCCCAACACATGGACAGCCCGCTTCACAAACAGACAACAGAAATCCTGCTCCTTCCGAAACCATTCTCTGATCTCTGCCGCACACTTCACCTTCTTCACACCACTAGGCGTTGAGGATGAGGAGCATAGTAGCTTTATAATGTAGTCTTACATAACTTTGCATTTTTGTCTCCGAACTCCTGTCACCCTGTTGTCACACCATGCAGTTTGACATGCTCTGACGATCAGCACCTTTTATCAGGAAGCATGAGGACACGTTGGCACAGACTCGTGTTATTTCACGCAACATTCTTTCTGTTTTTCTTTTTCATTCACAGGCTTACCTGGACTCACCCTGCCTAGTATGTAGAATGTGTGTTATGAGGTTTTTATATTTCATAAACTTCAAACTGCCTAGTGAGAGGTGCGTTCTGTTGTTTTGAAAAACCTGTGTACAAGTACACAGTGTGACAGTTTAAAGGTTTAAATTCATTTAAATATAATAGAGGTATACTGTATAGTCAGTTGGCACGTACGGCGTGTTTCCATTTCGATTGCTCAATCATGTCTCTTCTGCATAGCAGGCTTGATTTACAACATTGTGATTGTCACCAAAATGATTAATGTCGAACCATAAAAAAAGAAAAAAAAAATAGGGAACCCCTTAAGCGAACCAATTAATTTAATCACTCGGTTAGATGCTGACATGCCGTTCAGCAGCCAGTGTCGGCCCTAGGCTGGCATCCCAGCGCTGCGCTAGCGTGTAGCCCGGCGAGGCTCACACATTCCCGCAGTGGCTCCCATTACACGGCAGGAAATCTTAGCCCAATCATCCAATACGGAGTGAGGGCGAGATACTCTGTGAAAACAAACAAAGCACCCCAGCTTGTTGATTTAATGCTTTTGCAGACACGATTGCCGAGAAAACACCTCACCGTGCCAAGGGGGAGAAATAACACATTCCATTCTCACTCATCTATTTGTGGACAATAATGATTAAATCCAAATTGAATAACTGCATAAACAGTAAGGAAGGAGAGTAAACGCTTGAGGTATTAATGCCATGGTCATGAAATACATCTACAAACACTTGTTTCAGCTTCTTGGTATGAATCGGGCATTATCTTGCAAATGTCACAAAATACCTTTTTTCCTCTCCCTTTGGATTCCAAAATAAAATAACCTCCTAAAATCATTTTCTGAGGCATTTAAATTAGCCATTACATTAGACAGACAGACAATCAGAGAGGCATTTTCTCATGCGGCACGAGTGAACATTTGAGACTCAAATCCTGTGATTCATTAGCACCCAGAGCTAACAGCACTTCATCGCTATGCTTTATACAGGCTCAGCTGTGTTGATCTGCACCACCATACTGGTATGTTTTAACACATTAATAGCACTTCTGTAACTAAACTCTTCAAACAGCATTACTAAATCAACATAATGTTAGATGAAACTTGACATGGAAGAAGAAGAAGAAGGCTGTAATGAATGGGTAAGGGCACTAGAGGTCTGGAGGAACAATCCAAGCCCTCTGTCCTATGGCTGAGCACGACTGTGGCAAGCAAAGTGTCATCCTTGGAGCGGAGTGCCATTCCAGCACACGCCCGCTTGGGAGAGGATAGGTCAGAGGCCATCATTTTAGCCCGTGCGGACAGGAAGTTGACTCTGCTCTCTGCCACATGACATCACGCCCAGAGGAGAGAGAAAAGGAGAAAGAGAGAGTGGCAATTTATCAGCGGCTCCAAACATCGAGAGAATCATAACATCCTGACAGGAAGATCTTGTGGAAAATAATCAGATGGGCTTTGATGAGCAGCGTGCCTATCTTCTGGGACATTCTCCAGTTTTTTCCTCTATATGCTAACGGTCTGTCTGAGCACCATACCTCACTGCTTTGGTCTGGCTCTCCATGTGAACAATGCATCATTTTTTCTGACCCTGTATAGGCCACATTGTGCAGTACAAAGACACATGCAGTGTATAAACAGATCAAATTGATAATGTAAACTTTGTTGGTGGTCATATACCACTTTGTGGAAGGCAAGCTTTAGTCAAGTTTTACACTGCTATCAGACAAGACAATCTGTACAACACATAATTATCAGAAAAGGGCATTAAGGGTGACTTCATATCACTATTATGTTTTCAAGAAGATAAGGCACTAATTTCTTGCGCTCATGTTGTTTTCCTTGTGTTCATTTATGATGTCCTGTTGGCACATTGCCCACAGTTGAAAGCTGAAGATAAGCTAATTATCAACAAAATCCGAGAGGCTGAGCTCATTTAAAAAAAAAAAAAAAGAGGGATGACTGTGTTTTTCCAGAGTCCGGTGGTGTGCAGAACAAAGGTTAGTCCTTCCTGTTTGAGCAAGACATGGCGTCCGCGGGCAGCTTTTGTAAGGAACTCGGTGCTCTTGGTGGTCCTTGGCTGCTGGGGTCTTTGGAGTGGAGGGGCTTTGTCTTATCTCAGGAGGGCATGGCCCTCGTCCAAGCCTGTCCGAGGGCTTCCTATTTTCACACCCATGCGAGCACCTGCCCTCACTGGAGCGTGACGAGGAACGCTGGCAGCTGAACAATAGAGTGCCCTCAGCCATGGCCACGCCTCAAGCGCCTTAGCCTCCACCTGTCACTCAAAACTGGTGACAGTTCTCCAGGGAAGTGGCTGTGGACTTGCTCTGGCTACTCACAAGCTTCTTTTTTTAGTCTGTTTGGTTGACTCACTCTTGTGTGCTCAACACCCAACAGAGATTGTGATCTCTCGTCGGACAGGTCTTTATTGCTTCTTTTTTGTCTCTCTCGCTTTCTCTTTACCTTTTGTGTCTTGGCAAACATCAACATTACATTACTTCCATGTGAGAAGAAAGTATTTGTAGCTATGTTTGATAAACAGTCTTATTCGCTTTTAACTTTCATTATCAGCTGATCACCTAGTACCTAGTGCCAGCAAAAACTCAACATGCAACATGGGGACATGTAAAAATTTCTTTAATCATAGGCTTTAAAAATACGTTGGCATTTTTTTTCCAACAGAACAGCGTACATGTCTAGCAACTTGTGAAATAGAAAAAAAGTTTATGAGCCTAGTTACACTTATTTTTCACGACCACATACAATCAAATTGTAAATCAGTCACTATTGTTTACAGGTATCAACTGTGAAAGGCACTTTACACAAGCCCAAAGCTGTTCCTCACATCTGCCTGACATTTCAGTCTAGGAAAAGGTGAAATGTTTTCTGTTGGTAGCTGTGGGATGCAATGAAGAATGTAACACAAGGCACATAAACAATGACATCACTGCAAGGAGATCATTCATAGAGCAGACCTTCATAGAAACTGAGAAAGTTTTAATATTAATATCAGTAGAATATGACTAGATAGCTGTGCCAGGCAGATCAAGATGACAGATTTCATCTGAGTTTAAAAATAAACATGTTTAACTCCTTAAATAGTGATGTGTTTGTTAAAAGTCTAATATGTGTGTATATTAAATATATTTCATGCACTAATTAATAAATATGTGCAATTTACAGCTACTCTGATACCTACAGTCTATTACTCCATTTCTCACCTAGTCTTTTCATGCAGTAAACAGTCCTTTTTAGTCAGCAAAAGTAAGTTATTGTTGATTCATGCAAAACTTGGATGACAGCCATGAGTTTGGGCAGGAGAACTGTATTTGTGAGATCACCATGGTAACCCCCAGCCACTGAAACTCGCACGTGTAGTTCAGGTGCTCCCCTAGAGCGCAGGCTTTCCCCCTCCCTGCTAAACTGACAAATTGTCAAGCTGTCAAGCTGTGTTCAGAACAAATTCCAAGGCTTTGCTCCGATTGCAACATGAAAATACATGTGCCATGGTTGTCTCTTGGCAGACTGACTGCTGAGGCTAAGGCAGAGATGAAGGGCAGTGCGCAGTCCCCCTTCGACCCCCCTCCCACACACAAAAACACACATACAGACAGACATATGCACTTACACCAACATGCACACATACACACACACACACACTTTAGCTTTACAGCACTCACTCTGGCTGTTTCTCAGTGTACAGAGAAAGGCTTATTGCCTTTCTGCAAAAACTACCACACCCCCATATACTTGTGCAGCCACCTTTGTTTTCAACAGCGCCCCCCATAGGCAGCATGCTTGACTCTCAGTGGAGACGGCCTGTGCATGCGCGTGTGTTGCTATACAATTAATCTTTAGCAACACCAGTTATTACGGGCTTATACAAACATGATACGCAGGATCTTACGGGTTTTACAAAAACATCCCCAAGGCATCCTCTCTCTGTCAGCTGCCTGATATTTTACTGGCAATTGTTTTCTTAGTGTCTTAGTGTGTCTAAGGGAAGACATTATCATTCCACATTTGCAAATTATTTGATTTAATTGTTCTTTTGTTTTGTTTTGTTTTCCAACATGCATTTCAACATGTCAAATATGAACAGGCAAATGCATCCACATTGCAATCAGTAATACACCCTCCTGGTAGTAGTAGTAGTTTTAGAAGCCCTGGCAAAGTTTTTGTTGAAGAAACAGTAGTGGTGATGTCAGTAGTGGCAATAACATTTGTGGTAACAGGAGGAGTTGACGGGGAGGAGCTGGGGTAATGCATTTGGAACAGCAGTCCAGGATGCTCTGATCCACTGCTAGGGCTGGTCAGCAGAACTGTAGATGGCAGGTTGATGTTGCATTTGCTAAAAACAACAATGATCTACTTCACAAGATATAAACAAACCTTAGAATTTCCCTTACTGCAGTTGGATCCCAATAAGACTGACACATGAAAAAATACATATTCTGTCTCTCTCTCTCTCTTTGAGATGTATGTCTTGCTTTAATAAAAAAAAAAAATACTGTAAGACCTTTGCTGTAAAATGTCTCAATCACATTGCTTCTGACTGAGTCTCTGTGGTTTAGCAGTGCTATAAAAGAGAACTTTATGCACATGTTGATTGCCATGATTTATTACAAACCACGATTTACATGTGAGACCTATAAAAAACACATGCATACAATTCACATACGTTAAAGGGCTGGCCGTCCGGCCGGCTTCGCTGATGGACCCCAGATAGCAGAGTGTTGTGTAAATAGTAACGTGATGATGGCTTGTTGCTGTGTGGGAAATGACAGTGAGCGGTGAGGTCAAAGAGATCCATATATTACCAATCCCGTCCCCCTGCGTCTGACTGCCGCGTCTCCAGTTCGGCTCATTGATGCCTGCTGCAGTTGATTTAGAGTGCGCCTACTGCTACAAATCAGCCTGGCATAAATCAGGTCGACTTACACTGATAAGTCATGACTGTCCGGAATAACTCCCGGTGACCTAGGTCTCTATTTATATCTCATCACGTCACGTGGGCCTGAGGAATGTATGTGGTGTCGTACTCCCTGATGGACATGAAGACTCCTCTCATACCCCCTTCTGCCCCGCCAAAATTACCCACAATTACCAATGCAGCAAAGGCTGTCATTATGGGAAAACATTTTGTATTTACAAAAGAGGTGAAGTAGAGCTTCTGTCAATGTGTTTATGTTACTGTGAAGAATAACAATAGCATTGCCATTAGTCGTAACTATTGGATTCTTCACAAGCCAAGTGCTTGGTTGTCGGGGTATTTGACAAATATTTTTGCCCAAGATTTTGTGGCCACAGTGTTAATAGTACTTCTGGACTGGCCAGAATAAACCTATATACTACTCATAAATAGGTTTAAATCTATTTACTTGGAAGAACATGATGTACTTAAGCACAGAAGGCATACAAACACATGCTGCACCAATCATGGAATCATCATTGTTGATCAGTGTTCATCATCATTTGAGACCCATTTGATCTCACAGAGCCAGACTGAGTCCACTAGGGTCACCTCATCTTCACAGCAAGCTTGTCTGCCATGATTTACCTCTCACTGATAAACACTGAGCTGCAACCAAACCAGAGACAGAGGCAAAAAAGAAAAACTCTCTCTCTCATACACACACACACACACACACACACATAGGGCCTACTCTGAAACGTGAAACACCTGAGGCAGTGAACTGAGAGGAGACACGTCGCCGCAGAGATACTTCGCCCGGCACCTCGTTCGTCTCGGCCGACGTGAGGACAGATAAATCTCTCTCGTTTTTATGGCATCTCCATCAGCGGCTGCAGGAGATACAGCTCTCTCCGCCCGAGTGATGACTGCGAGCCCCTATCGCCCCGAGACTCAGGCGCAGAGTGTGGGTAGTTACATTTGACCTCTCGGCCACCTCTCATCCACAGGCAGACTAGGGCCTGAAGCAGTCCGGGTGCCAAACAGCTCATTTTCTCCCCCACCCCCCTCATGCTTAAGATCGCGGCAGACAGTTTGGCCCAGCACACTCAGACAGTAGATAAAAATGAGTCTCACATTTGAATTGTCCGCAGCTGTTGTTTCTACCAACTCCGCAGAAAATATCTATTCTTATTTTCCCTATTTGTACACTAAGGCAACATGATCTCTTATTGTAATTGCTATATAATTATAAAAAGTATATATGTTTTTTTTTTTTTCTTGAAAGGTGTTTGGCAGAAAACTCTAAGATGAGGGCATGGGTGTTCAAAAGCTCCAGGGAAAAGCTAAGCGTGAACTAGGGATCCGCAGACGGCTTTGAGACAGTCCAGAGCTCGCTGGCCAATAGCTAATTAATCATCCAACAAGACTGAAGAGGATAAGATAACAGAGTCTTTAAGATGTGATTAATTCACACTAAAATAGGGGCCCATGTCAGGCCCCTAGGGGAAAGACCCGTCATCTAACCCTGTGGTCAAATAGCGTGGTCCGGCATCCAGGTCATAGGAACTTCTGTGGCAACCAGGAGGGCATGGGCCCAAACCTCACCCGCCACTCAGCCCTGCCTATTATCTGCACTTCCAGTAAATCAGGGTGTCATTATGAGGTCAAACACCCCGGCACACTAGACTTGCGTCAGTGCTGTTGGCAAGGGACGGACGTCGTGTCCGCCATGCGCTGCATTCCAGGGTATGTGTGTATTTTTCTGTCCGGGGCACACCCTCCGCACTCGGACGTGTGAGAGCCGGAGCTCGTTCAATCGCTTGCTTGCTGTATGATTTGTTCTCTCCTCGCGATCCAGGATCTTGGGGTCTGCTCTGGTGGTTGATGGCTGCATGAGGCTGGCTCTGGGCCACTGGGCCAGGCAAAGCCTTGAGGAGTTGGCACGCCTGCCGCTCCGTCACGGCTGTTTGCCCTGTTTGGAAGGTGTGGATTGACCAGTCCCAACTGTCTGTTCACAGTCTCCTCCTTCGGTGGTGAAAAACATCTGTGCACCTGCAGCACCTACAGTCCCCTTGGCACGCTGAAGGCATGTATTGCAGAACAGAAGGCTCCAGACACATTATTTCATGATCAGACAAAAATGAAACAAAAGATTATATCACAAGTTCATACAGTAACTACACACTTTACTGACATTAAAGATGAGGTATATCATCATCATCATCATCTTTATTTGCCAGACACAGGGTTCAAAAGAACACACAGACTATACATGCCCAACATAAAAAACAAACAAACAAACAACAACCATACCAGTACCTCCGCATTGGTGACTGGTACCTAATTGCACTGTAGCTGGGATTATTCAGCAATGTTACAATGTTGTTCTGTGACATATTTAAGTGACAGATAAATGTATACATCAGGTTCCTCAGCAATGCTCTAAAGGTGCTGTATATTGAAACTAAAGTTGAAATTGTTTTCATAACCTACACTAAGAACAGATCATGAATATGGCTTAATTCATTAGAAAGACAAACACTTGCTCTTACACAGCCTTTGCAGTAAGTCAGTGTGCAACGTGAAAGAGATAGAGAAGAGAGATAGAGAGAAGAGTCCTACTCATTAAATTAAAGCAAAACAATTTACCTTCCACACCATAAAATAATGATGTCAAACTCATTTTGAGACTAGAATTATGTAATATGTAATTCCTGATTTAACACAATGTAGCTCCTTTTTCCCAACATATTTTGATTCTTAAAGGGGTAACCAGTGTGTTGAAAACGGTCAAAGAAGAATTCCTAATGTGCATTGAGACAATTACACAGTCATTCTTACAGTTGTGACTTTTTTCACGTATGACCTGAATTTCCCTTGGCATCCACAGCCAACCAGTTTACCTCACTTTATTGCCAATGTTCACTTTTTTTTTAAGCCGTGGAGATATTGTCATTGAGGTATCACAAAGAGATTCTCTCATTGTCTGGGCTCTGGGAACATGGGTCTGAACATAAATAACTCATATCCTCTCAATTGGTTTTTTCAGCACCTGTTCACAGTTTCCATTCCAACCTGTTGAGCTTGTATCATTTGTCACGTAGAGGTTTGCCATGCGGTGTGATTGGCATTTAAGAGTGTCATGATTTGCGTCATGCATGGCATCACAGTTTGGGTGTCACACAATAGGTTGCTTATCTACAGTCTGACTACGCCTTATCACATGTCATCACACCAAGATAGCAAATAAAAGGCAACAGTGACACCAAGTATACCTTTTTTCATTAATACAATGCAAACAAACTTGTCATTATCAACTGTATATGAAATAAGAGTTAAAAATAGCTGAGAAGCATAAGTGAGAGAGAGAGAGAGAGAGAGGGAGAGAGTGAGAGAGAGAGAGAAATATTCAAGCAAGCTCAAACCACAAAGCTGTCCATCATCAGACAACAGTTTATGCCTCAGGGCAGCTTGTGAACCCACAGGTATGTCAGCAGTATCATGCAATTCACTAGTCTATAAACACATATTAGCATCACACAAGGAAGCGAAAAACATAGCTCGTTGTTCTAGTTGTTTGCTTGGATTATTTTTACGCACAAATGAATTTCTAGAAAACTTAGTCATTCTGTATGAGCCCGTGTGACATGCCAGCCCTTAAGCCTTGCAGATGGAGCTTCACGTGTGCACTCATTACATGCGCAAACAACTAAAGCAGACAACACCTTTGGCTGGGAAAGTTGGCATACACTGTGGTCTGCAAACCCACACATCAATCAGAATGAATTAGAACAACGGCCTTTTTTGCCTCCATCAACATGATGAAATCAGTTTGACACTGGCAGCACAGACGCTGAGACACATCATTTTTGCATCTCTGTGCAACAAGTGCTTGAAGCCAAGACACAGTTTGCTTTTGTGTTGGTTAATTAAAAGAAGAATGCTTGAACATGACGTAATAGTTTAGACGTCTAAATGTCAGCCAGCTCAGTCAATATAGCAGACAGAACATGCTGAAGTTAAATAACTTGTTATCTAGGGAAGAAGAATAAGTATTTATACACGCATGATTAGCTTGCCTTTTCAGGTTAAAAAAAACAGAAAAACAAAACAAAACAAACAAAAAAACAAGACACTGTTCACTGTGACTACAAAGTAATGCCATCAGCTTCAGCCTTATGAATGTTACTGAGGAACATCATGCTCTGTAATCTAAGGGACTAACAGTGAGCTTGATGCAACACAGCGACCACACACCAGACATGCGCCTGGACAGAGCTCCCATTAAATCATACAACCTGCAACGGACACAGGCGAAGCATCTGGTTGACCCATAATGACTGAAATATGAAATGGAATAATAAAACATGGCAGGGGAGAAGGAAACGATAGCAGGTCGCCTGCCTCTCATGCAGCTGCTGTCAGCCTTGGCTCGCACCGCCTTGCCAGGGGTCAAGGGTCATCCAGCTGTGGCTCCACCCCGCTCTCCTGACACTTGCAGATGTTGCCGAGACCTCCGTGGTGTGGGGCCCGCGCACCATCTGTCTCTGATTATGGCCACACAATTCAGCTTTATCACCCTCGATCACGTATGTGGACTTGCAGGTATCAGCACAGGGGGATGTCTATATGTCTGCCTTGTTTGGAAGAAACTTGCAGACGATTGGTTGCATCACAGTCTTTGCATGTCAGGATGAAACCATCGGCGTGTTCTAACTGACCAGCTCATTGATTCCATGGCTCGCTCAGAGGAGAAGTCAGTTACCCTTTGTTTAGCTGAAATGGTCCTCAGGTGGTTTACTGAGTCTTGGGCTGTTTTGGAACTTGTGTATTCAAAGGTAATTAGCAACCCCTGTCCTCAAACACCTATACATGTACTCTCCACCAACCACCCCTACAACCTTATTTTGAATGCTTTCTCCTGCAGGGAAGGTGATAAATCCATGCTTGTCAAACACATATAATGACAGGCTTAATGATATACTGCAGCTACATTAACAAAGTCCCCCTGGAGCACTGGCAAACTTCCATCAGGTGTCTGTGGTGAAGCATGCTAGTATCTGTGCTTGTATGTCGAAACAGAGCCCCTCTGTCATGTTATAGATATTTTTTATGTTACTAGCATCAGCATAATAGAAAAGGTTTGCCGTTTCCGTGTATTTGCCCATGACCCTGTCCTCATGCTGTCTTCATGGCCTTTCCTTTTTTTCACTGTGGATCACTTGAGATGCGCCTGAGAGAAAAATGTCACACCTGTGGAATAAATCCCAGTATCCATAAACAGGAGGGTTTTGGGAAGGATTAGGCCCCCCCACACACTGGGATCATTCATTGCCGCTTTGACTGATTATTTTCCCAGGGTGCCTCGTTCGTGAGGCCAGCCAGGCAAAATCCCACTGGCACTTGGTGAGCTCTGCCGCTGTGGTTGTGTTAGGATATCAAAAAGCACTCCAAACAAGCAGAGCTTAGGCCACGGAGTGGACTAGCTAGCGCAAATCGATTCCCTTGACCCTCCTGGATAACAGAAGGGAATGTGCCCAGATAGAAATACCACGCAGTCTTTGTCCAGTCTCCGCTCAGGAATCCACAGAAAGGTGAAGAGTATCATATTCCTGTTATGCAGATCTTTGGTCAGTTAAACTCTCTCTGCCTCAGTACAAACCATACCGATATTAGCCACAAATGTCTCCGGATTTATCAGTCCAGATCCTTGTCTCTGGATTTCTTGAGAATACAGTTGAAATGAATACAGATACATTTAGCCCCAAGGAAAACATGAGCTTTTAAATTAATCTTACATGTATGCTTCCTTGAGTAGCAATTCTGTTGCTTAACATTAATCTAACACTTGATTTACGTCTATATGAAATCCTTCAGCTGCATTTACTATGAAGAGACCATAGATATCTTGTAGGATTATGACTGAATGACTGACAACTGATGCTGTCATAACCAGAGAAGTCAATGTAAACTCATTATGTTTGTGCCTGTCAACTCCTCTCCTGTGCTCCAACGCCACCCAGAATTAGCTGCAACATGAGCAGATTTCTGGTCTCATCCTACAGTTACAGGTCTCTCCCTCTCTCTTTCTCTTTCTTTCTCACTCTCTCTCCGCTCTCTCTCTCTCTCAATACTAGATGCCCACCTAGCAGATGATTCTTAGATGGACAGACCTGTTTTGGATCATGGTCTACAAAGCCTGTCACTACCTCCCCTTCATCACCCACTCCACACACTCTTGGCTCATGCTGCACTACACTCATTGGTGTTGCTATGTATGTGGTGCTTTGGATATGTCAGGGCGGGTCCTGTGACTGCGTGTCACAGCAGTGGCTTGTCCACTAGATCTGTCAGCAAGTCCTCTGTGCACAACTAGCTGTTGCTAGATTTAGTGCTTTGATTTAGGGTCTGCTTTTTGGTTTATCTATAGACTGTTTTTGCCCCCAACACACACACGCACACACAGACACACACACACACACACTACCCCCTCTCCTTTCTCTCTCACTGACTCTTCTGATCCAGTTGGGCTCAATAGAGAGACTTTGACCTCACACTTGCAAGTGTCTAACTACCAAGTTTCACGCATGACGGGGCAACACTAGGCATGTGTCGATGACCTCCTGCCTGTCATTCTCTGCCCTTTTGTTACAAGAATGAGTGATTGAGTTGTAACTTTCCCCCCTCACCCACCCCACCCCCACCCACACCCACACACACACATACACACATAGCTACAGACACTACCGTAACTCCTTCTGGTCTCCTCAGACCACCAGTGTAGAAGCCTGGTAGAGGCAGTCAGGCCATTTGTTCATGGCCTACAGCTGATCAGAGTTTGAGGGAGAGCAATGGGGGCCACTACTCACCTTGGCAGGAAGCAGAGAGGCCGGGATGACCTAAAGGCTGGGCCCTAATGAAGGCAGATGATCTCCAAATTGCTTCCCATCTCCAGCTGTAAAGGCCACCAGGACCTCTCACCTGAGGCCATTGACAGGCAGGTGTTATAACAACACGGCAAAATGCCACAGAGAGCCTTCATGAAGACATCAGGCTGAGTGGCCATGACCTGAAAGGTGATGAGGATGAGGCCCAGTCAGGTCAGACATCTGATGGTTTCCAACAGGTGATGCATGACTGAAAGAAACAACATTATTTTGATTTTAACAAATAATAATGATGACATTGATGAAAATAAAATTTACTAATGGGACTATGAGATGTTTTCTTACATGAAGAAGTATAAGGCACATTTTGCCATATGCCAAAAAAAAACAACAAAAAAAAAACAATTCAGTGGGCAGCATGTGAAAGGCCATTCAGTCATTGTATATCAAACTGAAAATTTGTACATATGGTAGCGTGTAAATCTTTCAACCAAATGTTAACTCTTATTTGTATAAGCTACATGCCAAAACCTCACACCAATCATAAAAACAACTGTGAACCCTTTTTTCCACGGTCATTGTACAGTGTAGGTTATGAAATAATTGAATGTGTTCCAATCAGTAGACAGCTTTTTTCCATACCATCAAGGTCGGCTAGTGAAGACAATACATTTTCTAGGACCGTGTAAATGATTAAACTGGACTAGGCAGCAACAGGCCACTGATGGCTGCTTCTAGCTCTTCTCATGGTGACCATGGAAACCCAGTTGGTCAGCCTTGTAACATGTGTGTGGGAGTGTTTATCCAGGGGCAGATAGGGGGATGGTGTGGTGGTAGTGGGGCATAGGAAGACGAGGGGTGGGGTTAGTTGCAGGGGGCTAATTAGAACTCCTTCACCAACTACGGGACCAAATGGAGCAATTATCTGGTCGAGTGGGCTGATAATTCAGCCCAGTCATTTGTCACCCTCAGGGTCCTGACTCGCTGCCTTGGAGGGCAGCCCTCTGCTCTGTCACATGGCCCCACACACCCTCCTATGCTCACTTTAGCATCCTAGCAACCGACAACATGGCCAGTCACCTGGCCAAGGAAGAGGCCTCTTTCACAGACCGATATCTCGCCTCAGGCTACAGTTTTAATGGCCATGCCAAACTGCATGTCCGCTAATGAGGCTGTCCGACTGTGGAGGGAGACGTAGCAAGGGAGTGATGAATGTTCTGGCAAGATAAGCATATTAAAGTTGTTCCTATCCAAAGAAACACCAAAAGGAAAAGAATGCAGGAGCTGAACCACAAAAAAGTAGCAGAAGTTGCCATCAGAATGTGAATGTCCAGAGAGGACTTGGTCTCCGTATGGGAAAAGATTGCTTTCCAATGCTGCATGGTTAAAGGTGCTAAATGGAAAATGTTCACTTGAAATGATCAAAAATTGCCCACAAATGCTTACAGAATGTCACAGAATGAAAAGAACATTTTGATGTCAAAAATACCTTGCAGATATCCATGAAAGTTAACAGGCCATCCACTCCACAGATGGGAAGAAACAAATGACGTTGAAGTTGTTAAGTACTGTACTTAAGTAGATTTTTCATGTATCTGTATCTAAAAAGATATCTGTGTGAGTATTTATTTTTCTGACAACTCAGATTTTTACTTCTTTATATTTTGACAGAAATATCACTCTATACCAGCGGTCCAAACATAATGAACATTATGCTTGTCCTCAGAGGGTCACCATTAGTTGTATACATGCGTGACCACAGACTGTCAGGTGAAAAAATGCCCTTCCTTGTGCTTCTAACTATCACAAGCACAGTCCTAATTCGCCTGTGTTCCGACTCCCGGACCACTTAATTCCGATCGACTTCCTTTCCTGTCGGTAGTTACGCATGATGCACTTTATAGTTGTGTTCAATAGTGGCATGCCATGCCGTGCATGCAGAATTGCAAGTATTGCATTGCAGAAGCACAATAGTTATTTTGCACATTTAAAAACTATTTTCAAGCAGGCCACATAACTACAGCTCTTTCAAGGTTCTTATCAGGTTGCATGAAATGATGTTAAGGGCCATATCCCGCCCCCGGGCCGACTGTTTGACACTCCTGCTCTATACTCTTTACATCATTACTTTTGTAGCGATGTATTTGAGTGAGGTGATCTTTATGTTTATTTCACGGCAATGGCGTACCTTCCCAACATCAGGGCCAATTCCAACATACATGGATTGGACAGTAATTATAGGGGTTGCCTTACAACATATACAAATGTCTAAAAAACAGGTTACACAATGACATAAGACTTCTTTGTTGGGTCTTGGGCTTTATCAGAATATCTAGGCTGCACATGAAAAAAAAAGTCATTTACATATCCTCGTTAAAAACAACTGTCCTTCAAACACTAGAACAGTCTTTGTTTTCCATTAAGTGAGTTAATTGGTCAGTTAGAATGTATGTGTGAACTACTTTTTCTCTCATTGGTAGCTTTACAGTATTGAATTTTTTTCCATTGTGAAGTAAGTAATTGTTAGCTTTTGTGTGTGTATTTGAAGTAGCCTTTTGTTTAGTTTAATGTTATCGATAGCCTGATTTTAGGAACACAAGTGTTTCATCAGCCAGTTTGTTACCTGCTTAAACTATAGCTTTTGGCTTCCCTTTTCCCTTAAGATGGATGACGGCAGGAAATTTGTAACAGTGACAGACAAATAGACCTAATTTTAGTTCTAGCATTGGCTCACAAACATGTCTGGTATTATAGCGCTTACCTTATTGCCACTTTATTGTCATAAACAAAGTTGCTAGCCCAAAGCTCAACACCAATGGCAAATGATCAGCTAGTTGTATATGGTTGTGATGTATGTTATGTGCTGCAGGGCACTGTTGGTCACTGACTGGCCCGCACAGCTTAGAGACAGTGTGAACTGAAGCCTATGGATAGTTCCTCGACCAGAGGTGAAGCTAAATGAGAAATTGAGCAGAAGCACTAGGTGCTAGGCTTGCTTTGACTATGAGATGTGACATTCATGTAGCCTAGAAATCACCCCTAGCAGTAGCAAATACTTTTGCTCAGCGGGTACATCTAGCCACGGACCATTGGGGCCTTAGTAGGTCTTCCACTGGTCTTACCAAGGCTTGGTAAGACCAATCACAACACCCTATCTTAGTAGAGAGTCATTGGGCGGGCTTAGTGCGGTAGCAACAGGGATACGATGATGCAAAAAAGAACTGAGATGGCTGTGATTGGACGTAGTGCTATCCTGTTGTGTGCAAAGGCAGTTTGAAAGACAACTGCTGATTCCGCCCCTAGGATTGAGCAAGGTCTATCGGTCGTTGCCAGACTATGCATTTTGATGTTATAGTCTGGTTTGTCAGGCTAACATTCATGTGCTGTTCTTGTGAACTCTTATGATAGTCCAGATGCCTTTTTGTCAAGTAGTGATAATGTAATAATAATATACTGCATTTTGTTTACTGTTGTGAACCAGGGAAAGGAAGTAGAATTTTGTAGCCTAATGTTGTCTAATGCTATAAACCCATCTGCTCGAGGTGACTTTGAGTGACGAATATGAAATCAATTAGTTTGCTCGCTGACAACAAATCATGCTTTTAAAACCTGAGAAGTTTATTTTAATTAACTGACAGGAGAAAGTAAAAATATGGCACAGTGCCTGTTTCGCTTCATATACAGAGTGTGGCATAGAGCAGCCTATAGTTCCTTAAAACCACAAACATTTGCCATGGAATTTAAATTTTTTTAAATTGAATTTATAGAAAATCATTTTAAGCCAAGTACAGTGAACAACTGCTCCTGAGTACAGCATGTAAACCTCAACCTTTTCAGGCAATTTAAGAGGCAAAAAGGCCCTCACATTCCTGCGTGCTAATTGGGCAGGATGGGTACTGACAGAGGCCTGCCTGCCTGTGATGGCGGCCTGAGACCCTGCTGCCGGGGAGAGTGGCTGCTGCTCACGCATCAGTGGGAGAAAAGAGCACAAAAGTGAATATTTTGGAGCTCTGCATGACAGAATGGTGGACTAATGTTTTCTGCACCCACGGACTGGAATACCTCCTTGTCTCGTATCAAAACAGCTTCCATCAGCACCCACCATCGGCCTGGGGAGTTCAGGCTGCAGACAGACGAACCATTCATTAAGGGGAGGGGGTCTCTCAAGGGGGACGGGCGCCCACTCTGTAGAGGCATCCTGTCACCAAAACTGCTGCCCTGAAAGAAAGTGCCAGGTGAGAATAGAGAACAGCTACAGATAGACCAGATCTTTTGGGGGGAAATAGCGTGTTTGTATTTGTGTGTGTAAGGTTGTGTGTGTGTGTGTGTGTATGTATGTATGTTGAGAGGTAGATGTTCGGATTATAAAGGGGATCAGGGACATAGGTGTTGAATTTCAAGCTGCCCCGGTCGTGTGAAACAAGCCCCTGTGCCCGCCAGCTTTTATTGGGCCGCGCGGCGCTTTGATGCCGGTGCGGCGGCATTTGTAAACAGAGTTGTGCGCCGCCCGCTTGCATCACGCAGGGGCCGTGCTTGTCTTGGCGCTCTGCACCACAGGGAAAGAGTTTACATAATCTGTACTTTCCTGTTCCGAAATATCCTCCTTGCCGAGCATCCTGGGTTTTAGCCTGTCTGCGCGCCCCCCTCTCCTGGGCGGCACGGCTGATCCAGGGAAAATAGCTTGCAGTGCTTCAGCAGGGCCCTGGCCAATTAGCGTAGTGCTGGAGTATTTTGGTGTGGCTTTGTGTGGTGGGGACGCTGCTTTTGACTTAGGTCGGAATCCTCCTGTAAATCTTTGGCTGTTCGTCAAGACCTACAGCAATGGCCACCTATCACCACCATTCTGCCGTTTTATGCAGAGGAGAAACTATTCACCAAGCAAATGACCCACATTGTTTGCTCTCTGACACAATGAGCGACACTGTCCAAGATAACCTTGGTTGTCCATTAGCTGCTTGTGAAACATTGATTTGCCGTTCTTGTGTAGTAATGGGGAAACTGTTCCATTTTTAGTCGCCACGCTTTTATTAATAGTGACTCTGTGCTGCGCTGAATGTCTACAGCACCTTGGATCAAGAAAGACCCCTCTTTCATGGTCTTTGCACATATATACATCAGCATGCATGCATGAATGAAGCACCTCACTTTATGACCGTGTTTCATCAAGTCTAGGGTGGCGGTCATACACTCCCTGTGCAGGCTGATGAATGACACAGCTGGGTTGGACTACGTTCTGTGTGTGTGTGTGTGTGTACATGTGTGTGTGCGTGCAGAGTTGGGGGTTTACACTGGCTAAATGTGGTCATTACTCACTGCAGGAGGAATCTCGTTCGTTAGAGGTCATGAGCTGGGTGCCAGACATCAGGCCAGTGATCACACTTACCCTTCTCTAATTGGAGGGACGTGATGAGTCAGAAGAGGTTTGGGAGTGTATGGGGTTATGTGCGTGCCCATTGGGGTCTGTGTATGTGTGTGTGAAACTGGTGTGTCGGTGTGTGTACTTGTGGTTGCAAGTGTACGTGTCTGTCTGTGTGTGTATAAGTGTGTGTGTGTGTGTGTGTGTGTGTGTGTGTGTGCAATATGAGTACAGTTGTGTGTGTGTGCGGCTGCAGCACAGACCTACTCTATGTCCACTTCTGCAGCTGGGCCCAACTCTCTCTCTGTCTTCCTCTCTCCCATGCTCTGTAGTTTAAAATGGACAGACATCTGACCAAGCATCAAAAAAGAACCCTGCAGCAGAATGCCCAGTCTGGTTTAAGGGTGATCACCTCTAGCCTGAACTAACGTCATCCTGTCTGCCCTTATCAGATTGGCTGAAGTCTCGTCCTCATCCCCACTGATCTGAGGCCTGTACAGAGCTCTGACGCATCCTCAGCCCTAGGCTCCGAGCCAGCCAGTGATGGCTGCTCCGGGAACAGTGGGAACATCAGCGGGGCCCAGGCCCCTGTCAGCTCCACTCGAGCTAAACCCTGCTCCACATGACGGCCTGATGGCTTCTGGAGCGGAATCAGATATGTAACCTTTTTTATAGCGTGCTAGCGAGATATGTCAACAAGGCTTTTATGACTTTGAGAGGTATTAAACGGTTCCAGTCGCGTCTCCCTGGTTATAGAGAGGCAGAGTTCAGAGCCAGGGAACATTAATAGAGATAACTTGCCCGCCCCTTCAGTGTGCGGCTTCACTACGGCCGACATGGAGCTGATTGAATACATGTGGGAATCGATCAGACCCATGTCAGACATGCTCGCTCACAGGATCTTAATGAAAACATATCAGAGGCAGTACATTCCCTATCGGACCTAAGTAAACTTGAAACATACCACATATTTTAACTGTCTTGTGTTATTTGCTTCAGTATTTGACCATAGGGGTACATATTTTTAGAACCTGTCGTTTAGCCACTCAGACAAAGAAACATATGGTGAGCCACTTGCACTGGATGAAAAGCCAAATTGCCATTCTGAAATCACTTCATTTGGTGATTACACTAATTATGTAAATCCAATTACTATAATCATACAACTGTGAAAACTAACACCACCAAGGGTCAAAGTAATACCATGCCTGAACTTAAGGACAAATGGCTTTTGGAATTAGCATATTCTCATTAGCATAGTGCACAAATGGATACCATTACTAAGCGAAAAAGTAGCACTTGGAGATGGTGTGCTCTATGTGTGGAGAATAAAGCAAGCCTTACATGTGGCTGCCCCATGTCCTCCACCCCCCTCCTTCCCCCATCCACACACCCACCCCCCAGACCACAGAAGAGATACCAGAGCTACAGGCTACAAAACCAGCTTGTTTGAACATTGGCTTGTGTGGGTGTATTCTGAGCTTATCCCCTGTGAGTACGACTGCTAGGGTGTACTCTGTGAACGTGTTCACTCTTCCTCTTGTGACAGGGTGTGTGTGTGTGTGTGTGTGTGTGTTTCCGTTTGTTTGTGGGGGCGGATAGTCTGTATACCCCTTTTATGTGCTGGTGAGAATGAAAAACCCCATCGAATCCCACTGAGTTTGTGTGATAATGTGGGTGTGTAATAGAGAACAGTGAATGTGCAAAATGCTCGTATCTATGTGTAGGTGTGTATTTTCAATATATTTTGACTTGTATTTACATACAGTATGTGTGTGTATGTGTGTGTGAGAGAGAAAGAGAGAAAGGGATGGGCCTTTGCGTGGTTGTGGAGGTTATTTACAGTTTACTCGCAGTAGCTCCAGTGCAGGCAGGATTACTCTCCCAGCTCTCTGCCAGGACACAGCCTGTGGGGAACCTCTCTGTGATTTCCTGCACCAAAGATGTCGGAAATGCCTCAACGGCTGAGACTAATAAATAAATACAATCATTATGTGTGGAGGAATCAGGACCATTTTTTTTGGAGTAGACTCACAGTCTTACTGGCCTAACCTCTGCACCCCTTGTTGTCGTCATCGTTATCCTGCTGGGAAATATATAAAGCAAGAGAACAGTGCATTCCTCACTTTGAGTATGAACACAGTGCTTTCTGAAAATGCTCACATAATATATCAGTACGTGCCATGGTATTTATGGCACATGACATCACTGTATGTTCCCTTTGAGAGAAGCTGTTATGTATGGGGGCTGTTCATAAATCTGTCACAAATATTACTTTAAAAATCACTCCTGACTATGTCTCCAGGACACGGTCATTTTGTCTCATGGAGGTCTGGTATGGGGGCATGTTTATAAACAGCATAAAAATCTCATCTCATCACGTATCTCATTTTATTAAAATACAGGTTTTGGGGTTTCAGCTTGAATCTGATAGGACAACTTGAAGAGTGACATGAGGTGGATGGGTGAGAGACCTGGGGTGAGAGGGGGGAATAACCATGAACTATTAGTTAGATTCAAATTTGGGTCTTTGTATTTTGACCTGACTGTTTTGCAGTCACTGAAGCCACTTGCAACACACACAGATCCCTCAGACACACACACACACACCCTGCCACCTCAACCCCCCCCCCCCCACCCCACCCCACCCCACCCCACGCCATCTTATCTTATCTTATCATTCTTAATTGGTATCATCACAAGACTAACTCAGGCTAACTATAACCGCATACTATACATTCTCTGTGCACAAACCTGGACGTGTTGTGTGGCTTTACACCTAACTACCCTCCCTATTTTTCTTCCCCCCATGACAGATTCGCCCCAGGGCCTTAGCATGCGTGTTCTACCCATCCCACTTCTCTCTCCCCTTCTCTTCTCGTCTCTTCTTTCCCTCTATCTCTCCCCCCCCCTCCTTCCCTCTATCTCTTGCTTCCTCTGCTCCCCTCGTGGCTGTGTCAGGAGGCAAGGATTGTTGGGGGAAAGAGGGACTCAGGGATAGGTTTTGGTTGGGTGGGGGGGGGGTTGCTTTCAAGACATCCACATGACCTTGGAATTAGTGGAGCTCCTGGGAAGGAGCGTGCTGGGTGGGACAACATTGGCAGCTGCCGGAATTTTCCCCCCTCTCCTGTGTGTAAGATTGATGTGAGCGTTGGGGCCTTCGGCTGGGGGTGGGTGGGGGTGGCCGTGTGTATGTGTGTGTGTGAGAGAGAGAGAGAGAGGGAGAGAGAGGTTTGTGGGTGGGTGTGTTAGGGTGTTCGGAAGGGTTAGCACCAGGTAGGGGAGGGTAATCCACACTGTGACCACTGTGCTTACACCCCCAACTCCCCCCAACACACACACACACACACACACACACACACACACACACACACATACATACCCATACACACACACACACACACACACACACACGCACCAGAGCCACCCTGTGTGACGTTCCAGAGAGAGGGTCATTTGGAAACATGCAGTTCATGGAAAATCACTGTGTGTGTGTGTTTACTGTATGTATCTATGTGTGTATGTCAGCAAGCGTTAAGAGACGCTTTATTTGCCCACGCGCAGCCCTCTCAACCAGGCCCAAACTCTGGCCTCATAACAGCAAAAGAGCAGTCAGACTGGGGATTCAGGCTCACCCACTACCCAATCACCAAAAAACAAACACACACACACACACACACACACACACACACACACACACACTCGCCCTCTTCCTGACAGTGTTGCGGTAGGTCTCAGGCCTCCAGCGGGTGTCCAGCACGGTGAGCCTGCAGTGATATGTGAATGGGCCGGGAAGGGGAGGAGGGAAGGAGACAGAATAATGGTGTTAGCCGGTGTTCGGCACCTGATGGGATGCTCATTAACGCTGTGCGAGGCTCCAGTTTGACAGACGGGGAGAGACGGAGAGAGAGAGAGAGAGAGAGAGACAGGGACTCTGCGTCAAGGTTTAGCCATGGGTCACCTGACACCAGCAGTAACTACTCTTCCGTGGCCATTTCCACTGAATGCCCCCTCTTCTCCCACTCCCTCTCTCTAGCTTTCTTTCTCCCTCTCTCTCTTTCTCTCTCTCTCTCTCTCACACACACACACACACACACACACACACACACACACACACAGACACATAGACATATTCTCACCCGTGTGACCCTCCCGATGATGATTCCAGACCGCTCAGCTGCTGGGGCCATTAGGAGCCCTGTCCCATCGGCGGGGCCCCCTCCTCCTGCCCCAAGCCCCAGCTGGATCCTCCAGGAGCCCAGGGGCCTTGCACTGTGTCTGATGCATTTTCACCAGTGGTGCTGCCACTGCCTCCTCTCCCTACAACACTAGGCTATATGTTTGTGTGTGTGTGCGTGCATGCGTGTGTATTTGTGTGTGTGTGTATCTCCCTCCTTCACTCTCTCTCTCTTTCTCTCTCTGTGATTCTATGTGGGGTCGTGACCCCTGCTTGTCACCGTCCTTCAGCACAGTGTGACTCCCTGAGTGACATCATCCTGTAAATAAAGGGAGGGGGGGGGAATAACTGAGTGGCCAATGGCTGCTATAAACCATTGAGTGGAGGAGAGGAATGACCTGACATGGACCAAATTGGCTGTCATCAGTTGGCAGGCTACTGTGTGTATGTGTGTGTGTGTGTGTGTGTGTGTGTGTGTGTGTGTGTGTGCGCGCACGAGTCTCTCTGTCTGTGTGTGTGTGTATGTCTGTGTTTGTGTGTGCATGCCTGTCTGTCTGTACGTGTGTGTGTGTGCATGTCTGTCTGTGTGTGTGTGTATGTGTGTGTGTGTGTGTGTGTGTGTTTGTGTGTGTGTGTATTTGGTCTGTGCGTGCCACATGGACATACATTCATGCTGCAGTGTTTTCAGAAGGCTGGATGGATGAAGAGCTGTGTCGGTGATGAACATGCGTGTGGCTTTCTCACATCGGATGTGTATTTATACTGGCAGTGCGAGGCAATTCGTGGCCCCTAATCCTGTGATTTTTCACTTATAAACAAAATCTGAGATTATGTGAAAACACTTTAGGATTATGTAAAAGCGCAATTAGTCAGCCAAAGCCCTGGCTCCATTGCGTACACACGCAGCTCACCGTGCTTACGCTCAACGAGCCCCTTCATCTGGTATTAATCGAGAATCTTATTAAAAGTGCATTTTCTCCTGTGGAGGTTTGTTCCCCGTTTCTCGTGACAGGTGTTGAAAAACCCGGGGCTACCGGACAATCACTTTGGGGAGGACTCTTTTTCGCCGTCGATTCAGCTCCCCCTTCTCTCTCTCTACACACACACACACACACATACACACATACACACTGCCTTCTACACTATTTGGATCTTCCATGACCTTATGACGTGGCATGGAGCCGAGGTTGGCTGTGTAGGTGGGTGGGTGGGTGGGTAGAGGGTCGGTGGGAGGGCCTCTGGATTAATCAGCTCTCAGCCACGGCCCGTTCCCGGCCTCTCATCTCGCGGGTGTCTGCCGAGGTGCCCGGCCGGACCAAATCCTCTGCTCATTTCTCGATATGAACTCATTTCCTTGCGGCGGTCCCGGGTTCAGGGCAGTGTAACCTGAGCACAGCTCGGACTGGGGAGCTTGGAGGGGGGATGAAAGTGTCCCAAAGCCAGGGAATTAACCCCCCGGGTCAAGCGCATTATCCGCCACTATTTATAGTTAAAGTTTAATTTTTGTTGAGTGGAAAAAAAGCAAGAAACAGATTAGAAGGGTCACTGAGGGAGATTTGCAGTTAATTAAATCAATGGGTAGATTGACAAAAACTAAAAAAAAAGTATAAAAATCCCCAAAACTATTGGTGATCGAACCTGTGTTGCATGCTATGGTCTTGTTGTGTTGGAAAACAGCCATTTTTATTAACCAAATGGATTCATTTGGTTATTAAATTTAAATCCTGATTAATATGAATTATATTTGGTAAAGTTTAAACAAACAAGTATTTTCAAGGATTGTCCTATTAATGTGCCTGAAGGTGATGCTTGGTGTGTGTGTGTGTGTGTGTGTGTGTGTGTGTGTGTGTGTGTGTGTGTGTGTGTGTGTTTGTGTCCACACAATATATTACTTAGTTATGTCTGCAGTGGCCAGTCTGTCTCCTTTCACTAACTTATTCATGCCTCTTTAGACCATCAAATCCCACACGTCTCCCACAGGCAACAGGAAAGAGGCGGACAAGAGAGAGACTGAGAGGGAGAGAGGGTGAGAGAGAGAAGGAGGGGAAGGAGAGAAAAGACGGAGTTAAAGAGGGAGAGAGAAGTAGGGGGGGGGAGAGAAAAAGACAGAGTGAGAGAGAGTGAGAGAGAGGAGGGGGTAGGAAAGAAAAAGACAGAGTTAGAGAGAGAGAGAGAGAGAGAGAGAGATGGAGGGGGCAGCGTCTGTGGGTTTCATGTCCATCCTTGGGCTCCAGTGGTCCCAGCAGACTTTCTGTCACCAGAGAGATTGAGGGAGTGTGGGTGTCAGTGGCAAGATGGCTGCCGGGGCCAGAAGAGCGGATGTCACGGCTGGCTCCCACCGTGGACACGTAAGATACAGAACGGACCCCCCCAATTCCCCCCCATCCACCCCCAGCCCCTCACACACCAGGGGGCCTAGAGTACTCCACCAACGCCAAGAGTGCTCACAGGCCAACTCTTTGTTTTTTGGGTAAGACATACACACACACATGTACACATGTACGGACATAAACACACACACACACTCCCTCTGTCATACACACAACCATTTTATTGCTTGTTCGAGACCCACAGTCAGACAGTTATCTCAGCGAGACCCAAATGTTTCACAGTTAAAATAAATGTCAACTTGTCTTTTTCTCACACACCCAAATACTGCGCCACCCCCACCCCCTCACACACATACACACACGCACACACACACACACACACACGCACACTCACACACACACTCACGTTGATTACGAACTATTCCCCACACACAAATCAGCCCAGACCTGCATGAAATATTGTCTCATTCACACAGACAAGCTTGCTCAGACAGAACCTTTGGCTGGCGGAGTTTCTTTTTATTTGTAGATCTAAATATGCAGTCCAAGCAATACAGTTCTTCATACGTGACTACAAATGATTAAGTACATCAATCCATTTGCCAGCCGCTAGGAATTTATATAGTGCACTGCAACATTAATTCCTCACTCAAAAGAAGAGTAGTTCTAAATATCTTCTCAGTTTTACTGTTCACATTTACATACAGTATACTCTTCTTCACTGTTTACATACAGTATACTCTTCTTCACTGAAGATGGCTTTACTTGAATTATAAAATGGGGAAAAAAGATTGCTGTGATGTGAAATAAAAGCCAAACAAGGAGATCTACTCCCAGCAGAATATTAACCAGACAGCTTCAGTCAGGACCTGCCGAATTCCCCCTGAGTTAATGCGGTGTTGAGATTACTCCTTTGGAAGCTCCCTGCTATTTCAACTCCACTGCCAGCTCTTCTGAAGTTCCATCACTTTCAATAGTCCACAGGAGTTTCACCGCAACACAGTTGCGCAACATGCAGAGGTCTGGCCAAACCTACCCACGCATGCTGACTCTCTCTCTCTCTCTCTCACACACACACACACACACACACACACACACGCCACTCTCTCCCTTTCTCCCTCAGGGATGCACACACACACAAGTGCGCACAGGAACCATATTCATCCAGTCCAACTCTAAAATGAAATTAAAAGTATATTTCATAATACATTTAGTTGAAGTATTATCTGATATTACATTTAATGGATATGTTTACTCATGGTATCTTAGTTGATTTGATATATGATGACTGGGGACATGCAAACTAGCAGTGCTTCTCAAAGTGGGCTTGGGGTGACTATATGAACAGTAATGCCATTGCATCTCCAAAGTAAGGTAGCCTATAGCTTTCCTGTCTGGCTATATTGCATCAGTATCTTGCTATACATTAATATGATCTTGGTGAATGGTGAGAGGCCCCATGAGAAAAATATGGCATAACTTTGGCATAACTTATTGCATACTTCTGCAGTAAGCTTTCAACAGGCTTCATATATCCAAGATCATGTATACGTTCCCTTTACATTGCATTACCTATGTGAATGTAATGTAATGCCAACAACATTAAATAGGATTTTGCCCTAATTTTTCTTTTGTCTCACATCATAGACACTTTTATCATAATATTACATTTACTCTGTCTTTAATTGGTTACGCTGCACTGCACTGCTTACACTGTCTTTAATTGGTTTGTATAATCTGAAGGGAAAAGCTGAAAGTACATAGCTTGCAAGCAATATTGAAAAAATAGATATATACATATATATAGTATGTATCTCCGTGAATATATTCCCACACAAGAAAAAAACAACCCCCAAAAAATAATTTACTACCATGTAGGTGGACAGAAATACAGTAATTAGCTGACTTTTCCAAATAGAGTTTGTGTCTGTGTGTCTATATGTGTGTGTGTGTGTGTGTGTGTATTTGTGTGTCTGTGCGTGCTTTTGAATATTACCATAATATTGTCACTGATCAAAACTCGTAACCTGACCTCGGGCTATACTATGAATTGACTGGTTGGTGTTCAGTAAAGCTGTGAGTGTTTGTATACATGAGGAGTGAGCATGAAGCACTGGTGAGCAAGTGTGGAACTTTTGACAGGATCTGTGTGATAACAGAAAACAAGCTACTTTCTGGCAGATTTCTGTGTGTCAGCTGTGTGTTGTGTTTTACGAAAAGGGTTTCACAAAATTGAAAACTGTCAATGGCTGAAAATTTGTTAGTTATTGTGTAGTGTTTTGCAGTTGTGTTATGGAGTTGTGGTGTCTGAGTGACAGGTTTTAGAAATTGTGTGACATGAAAAGATTTTGTGTGCAAGCAGTTGAAAAACCCTGTAATACCTCAGTATTAGGAGGAGTAATCTGCACCCCTCAGCACCACCCATTCCAGTTGCAGTAAAATGGGCAAGCATCCAGCTCATACTGTATACTTCAGTGTCGGCTCTCTGCAGCCAACCTCACAGATAGACCAGGCCTTGCTGTCTACTTTGTTTATGAGCTGAGGCAGGGAGATGGAGGAAACGATGGCCATTCTCTAATAATAAACACAGACTGCAATATCTAAATGCGTTTGAACTCCCACACGGCGTGGCGGGGCAGAGGAAGCCAGCCAGAGGCCGGCCTCCTGTGTGCAAACTCCTGCAGTCTCGCTCGCCGGATGTGCCACATCTGTCGTGGATACCGACGCAACCGTGTTTATATGACACACACCGACCGACACATTTGTGACAGCTACTGACACTATACTTGCTACCACTGGCACTTTGCTTGTTTTTGTTTTGTTTTGTTTTGTTTTTTTCTCTCGTGAATTATATAATTCAGGAACTCTAGTTCCTATTATGAATACTAAGTAGCCTAGCCCAGCATAATGCAGTGGGCTGTCTTAAGTGTGTCTCACACTCTTACAGCAAGTGCATAAGTACAATAACTATGGCTGTTCCCACCCTTCCTGCTGGGGTGTATTTCCTCTGGAAACAGGCGCATTAACCCAGCCAGCCGAGGGCCCTGAAGACGGAGAGGGCCTGGAGCAGCAGGAGGTCGCTGAGTTGCAGGATGTCTGCCCTAGAGTTCCGGAGATGCCGAGTGCTCCCAAAGTGGTGTCCCCCCAAGGAGAGGCAAGGAAGTGTTCCCTGAGAGGAGAGAAGAGGGGAAGTAACAGCATTCTGTGTGTGTGTGTGTGTGTGTGACAGAGAGAGAGAGAGAGAGAGCATGTGTGTGTGTGTGTATGTGTGTGTGTGTGTGTGTTTGTCACGTGTCACGGCTCTAGGAGTGAGCCAGACCATCTAAGCACCCATGTGTTCAAGCCCATGTTTAGGTGTTTATCTGGTTGATTGAGCGTGAAAGTGAGTGAGTGACTATGAATATGTATAAGCAATCATTTTCATTTTGCATTTGGATGGTAACTGGCCAGCATATGAATGTAGCAAAAGTGTTTGAATGTGTGTGTGAACTGTGAGGATATAGTACAAATGTGTCACAGCATGAGCATAAGTGTGTGCGAGTGCATGTGTGTGTGTATGTGTACTCCACCAGGGTGGATAGCAGGTCTGGGCCAGACATCCCCAGGCTCTTGACCCACCAATGCTGAGGCATTTCCTCTACACAGTTCACTCCGTCCAACCAGACAGGGAGCAGGAGAGCAGGAACTCCAGTGAACACCCACGTACAAATGCTCAACATCGCATTTACTATTTGATTCATTACACCACCACATACACATTCATCCACTCAACACGGCACCTGTCACAAGAGTATGTATGTGTGTGTGTGTGTGTGTGTGTGGGGGGGGTGTTTGTGTGTGTGTGTGTGGGGGGTGTTTGTTAGTGGGGAGAGGGGTTGGCTGGTGAGAGAGAGAAAGGGGGGGGCGTTATAGTAAATATTATGTTTGTCTTTCAGACCAAAAAAAGTGTGAGTGAGCTTTTCTAACCACAATACTTGCTATGGGAATCATAATTTTTGTAATCTATTTATGAACAGGTATACATGAATGGACAAGCACAGACACACACACACACACACACACACACACACACACACACACACATAGAAGCACACACATGGGCACACAGAAATGCAATACTGAAACACACACACACTTAACCCAAGTGCAGCAAAACCCATTGGCAGGCCTGTCTCCATGACTCCTACAGAGGCTCTACCCAGTTCCTGGGCCTGTCCCAGCCCCTCTCAGCATAATGGATGGTTATTGGCTGCTAAATGAAGAACAGGTGACGTGCCGAATGAGAAGATAGATGATCGTCTGTTGTGGCGTGATAATGGGGAGGGCTGGTAATTGCTCCAACGCCACTGCCAGCTCCCCTCCAGTGCTCTCTGGGCCTAGACCCCCGCGTGTGTAATGCTAGCCCATCAGGTGTGCACAAAGGGGCTCTGTGTGTATGTGTGTGTGTATGTGTGTGTGCACATATGTAGAAATGTGTGTGTGTGTGTGTGTGTATGCACATGTGTAGAAATGTGTGTGTGTGTGTGTGTGTGTGTGGTGTGTGTGTGTGTGTGTGTGTGTTCCTGAGGTGTTCTGGACCCCCTCTCTCTCACCCAGCTGCATGGCTGCCGTGCTCCATTTGCTGGCTGATGGACTGAGCGGGCAGAGGCAAGAGTTCACGAGTGCACACACACCTTTCCTGTTGCAGTGGCGGGGGGCCCTCCTCGGCCCCTCTGACCCTGTGCACCAGGGGCCAACACGCCAAAGGCCTCCACCCCACCCACCCACCCTACACCATCCAACCCCTCCCTCTGCCCTCCCCACCCCATGTACACACGGTCACACACGGCCTCCACTCACCCCAGCCACCCCCACCCCTGCCTCCCCCCTTACCTCCATGCCTCCCACCCTGCTCCTTGCCCAGCAATTTGTCTGTTCATTTAGAATAGGACCACGCCCCTGTTTTCATTCTTCCCAGGCCTCTAATGCACTAAGTGCCCCCCCCCACCAACACACGGACACACACACACACACACACAAACACACTCACACACACACACACACACACACACACAGGAGATGGTGGGGCGGTCTGGGGAGAGCACAGGACGTAGAACCCATTTTATTGCTTTAAGTGTGTGGTGTGTGTGTGTATGCATGCGTGTGTGTGTATGTCTGTGAGAAATTAACTGAGATGTGTATATATGTCCATGTATGTTAGATGTTATGGGTTTGGATGCACAATTGTGATGATTCCTATAAAAAATGTATGCGTGCATGTGCATATATATGTACTTATGTGTATATGTATGTGCATATGTATGTATGTGCGTATGTATGTATGTATGTATGCATTTATGTATGTATGTATGTATGTATGCATTTATGTATGTATGTATGTATGTATGCATGTATGTATGTCTGTTTGCAAACGTGTATTTGTTGCATCTGTGCAAGTATTTGAGTGAAAGACACATGAGTAGAGAGGGAACTTGTTCACATCACTGAATAGATAGGAGAATATCTACAGGCACTGTGCAGTCCAATCTAAACACACATTTCCCAGGCCGTTCTATGTCATTTACAGTAGTGAAATCATGAGGCTAATCAAGAGGACCATTTCACTTTACTGAGTTCAGTAATGGATTTTTCATATTGCTGATATTTCAGCTACATCCTAGTAGCATACCACATTTCATTTCAATTATTTAGATGTATTACCACAGTGAGGTTGTGTAGATGACCTCCTTTTTCTCTAACATCATCTCTGTAAAAGAATCTGACCCTTATTTGCACACACACAAACTCTTTTTCTCTCTCTCTCTCTCTCTCGCACACACACACACACACACAAGCACACACACACACACACACACACACACACACACACACACACACACATACAAACACACACACACACACAGACACACACTTCCTCCCCCCAAAGGAATTCATTTTCTAATTTTCCTTGACTGAGCAAACAATACACGTGCCTTAACAATGTTGACATCTCTAATGCCTTCAAGCACAGTGGTAATGGGCTTACGATTGGAGGCAGCCAAAGGAATGAACCAATATGGCGTGCAGGACCCACTCAAAGCGCATGTTTCACCAGCCATTAGGATCTCAGTCTTGAATGGTCTGATGCAGTATGATGTATTTGCCTCATAAAGTCAGAAACATTTCAAGATTTTTGTCCAGTAGAGAAGATTACCTCACAGGAGATAGCATCAGCTTGTCATACTGCATTTAAATGGCCTCCACTACAACTGATTATCTTACTGTAATTATCTTACCACTGTGTGGCTTTAGGATATTTATTTCTTGTTTTTCAGAAGCTTTGCCAGGGCACCTTCAAAGGATTGAAATCTAATTGCGGAAAATGATACACTGCTTATTTGAATCTGTTTAGATGAGTTGATAGCATTAAGCGATTTTATTGACTGCTGAATGACTTCGAAATCGATTAGCATGTTTTTGTAATGTCTTTGTGTTAAAAATGGAGTTGGGTCTTGACACCCCTGACACAATTAAGTTAGGTGTGTTCTGTATTAATATCTTTGCTTTTACAATGAAAAAGCTTTTGGAAACCTGGGCACATGTTATGGCATTTCAGTATTTTTCCCTTGAGTAAAGTCCAGTCTCTCCTTCCCACGGCTGCTCTTCACCTGACCACACACATTAACTACACCGTCTCACATCAACACCTCCACCTGTTAGCAGGGCTAATTGTTAGCCAGGTTAACGACGTGGGCCACAGCTTCCCTTTCTCCTCTCTCTCTCTCTCTATCTCTTTCTCTCTATATCCTCCTTTCTTTTTCTCTCTCTCTCTCTCTCTCTGTCCAAAAGATTTATAGCTAAACCCCCAGTCCTTTCTCGCCCTCACATCTGTCGCACTCAGCTCGACATGCAGCAGGAAGCGACGGCCATAATCCTTTATGGGACACTTCAGTAGGGTCTGGTTTAGCAGGGTTAGCGCTGTTGCTCACCCACATTTCCATCCATTTGCCTCAGTTCAAGAAGGTGGCCCTTGAGCCCTGACCACTTCACAGACAACATGATATTCTTGCTCATCCAACATTCGTCATTACAGCTGAGAGAAACAAGGAACCAGTGGGCGGAGCGCCGCAGTAAAATTAAACGGGCATAATTGCAGGTCACGGCGAGACACGGCTTACTTTAATGACACTGATTTTATGTTCATTCACTTCATCTTCTTTATTGTAATTCTAATGCTTATTGGCCCATAAATCTGTTATGAGGAGCCGAGTCAGTCCCAACTCGGCATCTGTCCCTCTGCTTGCTTTCCTTTTTTGTTTTTTATCTGATTTAAACGATGGCAGCAAGATCAGAGCGCCCAGGGCTTGCGTCAGACTCTGCTACGGTAACAGTCCAAACTACAGTCACCGATTATTCTAAACACTTGATAAGAGGCCAGTGATTGATGGGCCGTCCCTTCCTCAGTGGCCCTCCTTTGTTCATTGTGCTTTTGACGCAGCCACTGACAAGTGTGTCCCAGAGTCTTACGTTAGTGCACAGGCATATGCAAAAAGCACCTTGATCTGTCTGATATACGCTACTGACCTAACATGCCAGGTATCTTTTTGAATGAGCACTGAGATAGTGTTTTTGTATCTCTATATAGCCCGAATGATAGCTCAGACAGTTCTGTTCTTTTAAGATGATGTGGTTAGTTTACATTATGGAAAATATTTTTGCCAGTAAACAGGAAAATTACTTGTGACATTGTATCCCCTTGGTATTTCACAACAATGGACCAGGGTTCCATTTGTAACAGTGAATGATCTACCTGTCACTTTAAGTTTGACTTGTCCAATGATTAAGACTGCAGGTATACAGAGAGGGTATAAATGGGTTATAATCAGTCAATGGATAAATGACTCAGATAGTGTGTCAAAAAGCTTGCTTTTCTCTGACTAAGTATGACGTATGTTTTGTGCAGCCGAGAAACTAAGAGGACAGCTAGCTGACCTGCCTCTTTTTTTTTGTGTGTGTGTGTGTGGGGGGGGCACAAATACATTCACTTGAGTGTTCAGTGTGCATGTTGAGCACACTGTGTGTTATTGTGTGTGTGTGTGTGTGTTTCTGTCTGTCTGCCTGTCTGTGACAGCGTGCTTGTCAATGTTTCATATCCCTGTATTAGTCAGGTTAGTGAGTGACTTATGCCCGGTTTGTCACAGTCAGGGCAGCGCAAAGGCCCGCAGACGTCACTGCTTCATGGATCCTGGGTGACTCCATCAACAGTCCACATTAAAAAAAAAAAAGAAAGTAAAAGACAGAAAGAAAGAAAAGAGAAAAAAAATCCCTCCCTCAATCATTCCCATGGACCATACGCACACTCTGGGCAGCAGCAAGTGAGCCCAGGCAATGTCTCTAGTTTCCCAGGCCCCACCTAATGACACATTCTCAAGCCAGATGCCGCAGACATACGGAGCTGTGATTTTTAGCAGGACCCCTTCTAATGTCGAGGGGGGGGGGGGGGGGTGCTGGGACTGGCGGGGGTGGCACACTATTTTTAGCCAGCGCTGAAAGTTTAAATGCCTCTCCATCACCCCTCCTCCGCCTCCTCCATCATTCTTGTGTAGTGACCGAAAAAGCGGGAATCTGCAGCGTTTCTTGGCAGACCCGCAGACTCGGGCGGACTCAGGCCAGACACCGAAGGACTCTGAGGGCTGTCTGCGGGGCATGGCTGCCATTCAGAACAAGATGGCTCCCCGCTCTTGACCCAGAGAGCGTGAGTGAGGGAGAGAGACTAAGAGAAGTGATGCTACGTTCACATTCTCTCACATTGCCGGTGGGGCCCCTCTGTGGTCCTGGTGTTAGAACGGCATTATAAGAGAGGCAACTGAAGACTGATTGACTGTGACTGCAACGGGCGACCATGCTGGTTTTGAACCCGCTGTGAGTACATATCACAGGCGGTCCGAGGGCCCAGGGCATTCCAGCCCAATACAGTTCCCATACATTCCTCCTTGCCGAGGGAGCGAGTTGCTGCCCCGGCTGTCTGTCTGGAGGAAAGACATGCATGACAACCTGAGACTGCGGGCAGACAGGGAGCTGTCAGGAGTCTGTGCACAGCCGATCTGTGACGCATACCGGGGAACACATGCCATTTTTAATGGAAAATAACTGGCTGGATAGGCACCAAGGTCTCGGTGGATGGCAAAGGCATGGATGTTTTCGAAATTGACTCACATGAAACTTCTTCGTCTTACGTAAAATCCTGTTTCACATTTGATGCCTTGATCTAAATCTAAATCAAACATGATGCTTTTGCTGTGGTTAAAAGGCTATACATAGAACAAAAAAGAATCAATTAGATCAGCCACATACACACAGAAGACTTGGATACGGATACAAGCAGCAGGAGTAATAATGTGGTTTGACATCAGAAAGAAAGCCTTCTGTCTCTGAGTTGCTAGAATGATCTAGAAGAGCCATGAGACTGAAAATCCAAGGGCAAATTTCAGTTTGAAAAATGTCTTTGTTGTGCTGAGCAGACAGAAATAACCATACAGAATGTTTGCACCCATTCAACACTGCAAGATCTACTGGCAGTGACGGCTGAAAAAAAGAGCAGAGGAGGATGAAGAAGGCAAAAATGGTCTGGTTTCCTACTTACAAGTGCATGTGTTCATCATGACCGTATAAAGACAAACGATGCCATGGAGACTGGCCGGAACATCGGCGGGGGACTTGGGAATACCGTCTTAAATGAGCGTGCTCAGTTTTAGGGAGCTTCTGGAATGCCAACTTTCTGTTCTAATTTTGACAAGTTCCTGCTTACTTATGGCATTTAATAGAAGTTAGAACTTTTAGTGAGTGCCCTCCAAAATAGAAAACAGACCAAGCTCACAAGCAGTGAGACATTTTGCTACATGCCCCTCTCACCTCTTTTGCCATTCTATGTATAAAGAGTCGCACAAAGGAAGTGAGGTATTTTAGACAGCCAGGCTATATTTACGCCATAACTATTTCCTGCCGCCAAGGGATCTAAAATGACACAACACTGGACCCTTGGGATAAAGCTGCTCCTGATGTTATTCATGCAGGTTCATTGTGAGATTGCTCAGAATTCCATGAAGTAATTATAGTATTATACATTTAAGGTTAAACCACAATGACCAGCATCACATTAGGCCTGTGATGGCATGGCATTACTACCAACCATCACCCTTTAACATATTGGCCACAATCTAAAATGGAACTCAGCTTATGAATAGAGTATGTGTATGGCTTCATAGTTATATATATATGTGTGTGTGTGTGTGTGTGTGTGTGTGTGTGTGTGTATACTAATGTATACGTCTGTACATAAGATGCATGTGTGTTAAGGGAGACAACCTACATTATCCCCTGTGATCAAGCTCTTGTCAACTGCACTGATTTATTTTCCTGTTTATTCAAATGTCACGTTCACCTTGTGGACCTAATTTGATTGCTACACAGTATTCAGCCTCTTTCCTGTCACCTGCAGAATACATCACAGAACAGAGGAGAACTGCATATTTGTCATCTTTTTTTGACACATTTGATTCACCTGTTTGTGGGATTTTTAACTTTCCCTCTTCAGTTTCCACCTGTCCTTTTAAAATTACATCCATTAGATCCTCTTCCCCAACTCTGTCAAATGATTTCATCGACTGCTGATAATACATCATTCCCAAACCCTTGCAAAATTTTCATCAGATGCATTTCACAGGAGTGGGAGGAAAAAATACCTTTCACCAAAAAAAAAGCCAGTTTTCTGGGAAGCCGTGTTGGTCGGTTCCAGGTGAGATGATATTTCCTGCTTCCCTCGCATGGGCCCGGAGGAAGATGACCTCCCCTCTGACTATTTCTCACTGTCACAGGGAACCTGCTTTGGGAAGCCCTCTGGTCAGGCACTCACCGTTCACCACTAAGCCCATTATGATGAATCATCAGGGCGCTCATGACAAATATCTCATACATTCGTCAAAATGGCTCATGTCTATAGGGCCACACAGCTATCGTGGAAGCTGATGAAGCATGTAGTTAGAGGGTATCCATGGTGACCAGTGGTGGTTTTGGAGGTGGTGATGGTGCTGGCCTCTGGCTGTCCAGGCCTGCCTGGCAGGAGAGGAGAGAGGGCAGGAGCAGCCAGCCAGTCTCCCCTGAGCCCCATAGTGAGTTCCTGTCGCTCGACTCCTCAGACCACCACCATCGCAGCCCACCACTGCAGCCCCTCTAAAGGAGGAGCCTGGGGGAGCTTAGCTCTATTTTAGGGAGCTGTCGAAAATAATTCCAATGATAATAACAACAGGAATGTGTGTGAGAGTGGGGGGTGGGGGGGATCATGTATACATCCATCAGTGCATATGTACACGTGGAGTAATGACAGGACATGCTGAATCTGTTTGGGTGTGTATGTACTGTACGTGTGTGTGCATGTGCATATGCGAGTGAGTGAGAGGTTTCTTGATCATGTCTTACCTTGTGCAAGTATGGTTATGGATGTTTTGCTGTAAGGTATAGAGAGTGGGAGTTGTGCTCTCTTTCTCTCTTTCTCTCTCTCTCTCTATCTCTCTCTCTCTCAGGGGGGGTTTCTGCTCTGCTCTGTGAGTTTCTCAGGAATGTTTGCTTCTCCTTGCAAGAGTCCCTAGGGGAACGTTGGTAGGGGTCACAGTCCACCCCTCCTCCCCTGGGGCTATCAGTTAACTGAGTTTGCATGAGATAACTCTGCCCCCCCCCACCCCCCCACCCCACGAACACACACACTCTCTCCCTCCCTCCCTCTCTTTTCTTTCCTTCATGTTGGACCCAGTGGAGAGGAGTGGGAGAGGGAAGAGAAGGGGGAAGGAGAGGGAGAGGAAGAGAGGGGAGAGGACAGATCCATCAGGAGCAACTCACCTCTCTCTCAGCACACTAATCCCACCTCAGGCACTGTTGGACTTTCCACTTGTCCTCCTCATCCTCTCTTTATTGACACACAAGGTTTGACAGCCACTAAATGGAACACCCAAACACACCACTAAACAGAGAGAAAGAGTGAGGGAGAGAGAGAGGAGAGAGAGAGAGAGTTTATGTGTTTTTGTTTTGCTTTGGTGGAAGCATCATCTATGTGTGTATGCTGAAAAGACTGAGTTTACATCTGGACATCCCTTGCATCGTTGGTTCTGTTGGTGAGGGTGTTCTAATCAATGTTGCTGGCTGCAGTTCTGTTGTATTCCCTGTGTGTTTTGCTGTTTGGTCTTGATGAACCAGATTTACTAATCTTTCCCATTTACTGAACTGTAATTCATTCCGGCTGTGGCAAAGAGTATTTAAAATTTTCAGTTCAGAGTTAGATTTTGTTCATTGCGACCACATGTCTCAACCATGGGGGTGTTTTCCTTTGAGCACTTAATTCAACCAATTCACACCACAATGTGTTCCCTCTGACAATGACGGGAAATGGCTGCCGTTGAGCTTGCAGTGAAACTGGGGGACCGTGGGGAACATTTTATGTGTCACCACCATACTAGAAACCGGATTTGCTCGTGCAGCCGCCTGTGCGTAGGCGTGCTAACGCCAGCACCGGTACACCATGGGCCCACGCCAGCACCAGACCAGACACTTCCCTGTTACTCAGTAACCACTTGTTGTCAGACACAGAACTCCATTGGGCATTAAGAGGGTGAGTGAGATGACTATATGGAGAGAACCCATAATACAGTTTAGGAGTTGATGCCACAGTCCTTCTAACAAGGTACAAAAAGCAGCCTGGGGAAGAAAGGGAGCCGTGTGTCATCTCACAAACGAAGGAAGTCTAACTCTGCCTTCACTAAGACGTTCTATTTTTATTGCCCAACAGAACAGCATACTTTAATTTTCCACTAGAACCCCTCCCACAGCCCTCCCTCCTCCAGCCCGCCAAACCCCAACCCTGTCCAGCTCCCCTTCACCTGCCACCTCAGAGATTTACCGCTCTGGTCACTCACTTCTCCTAACAAAAGCCGTTTATCAGGCAGGCGGCTCCAGCTAGTGCTCATTGCTAAGGCATTCTGCTCTGCGACAAATCCACTTTATTGGCGCTGCAGACAGGATTCAGTAAGAACTGGGGCCAGAGCCAGAAATGGGAAGCTTTTTTTTTTTTTTTTTTTTTTTGACTCCAACCCCTTCGCACCCCCACCTCGCTCCCTCCCCAACACTCCTTTTCCTCCCCTTTTTTAGGTGCAAGGGTTAAGGCTGTGCGTCATGGATGGCTGGGTTGCAGCAGAGTGGAAATTACAAATGTCATATCAGGCTGTATTTCATTCACACTGCTGGGCCACTGCTTCAGTCCACCACCCAACTCCCACAGGTCCCAGAGCAGATAACCAGAGAACACCAGGCGCTATATTATGACTATGGTCATCACAAACACGTTGGCAGCTTTTCTCTCTCTCTGTCTGTGCACATCTCTGTCTGTGTGTGTGTGTGTGTGTGTGTGTGCGTTTGTGTGTGTGTGTGTTGTGGGTTTCATCATTATTTGGGGTTTATGGGTTTTCACTAGAATAAAAGTACTGGTTGTCTTGACTAGACCATCAGTGATCAAAAAACGCAAGTTGATCGCAGTAGTGAACAAACCAACGCTTGTGTGGTTACTTGTGTTGACAAAGAGGCTTAGCACTAAAGACAAAGATGCTCTTGGTCACAACAAGTTTGATCATCTGCATTTGATCAGTTTCTCATAGGAAAAGAGGAATCTGAGGAATTCCCTTCCCTCTGATGCTCGTACATTCAGAATTAGAAACACACAGAGCCACCAGTGGCCCGAGGCAGACTTTTCCTTTTTATCTGCTTCATGGCCAAGAATTTAACTTAGGTCTTCTAACCAAGGCTGTGACCCCGGCTGGATCCGATCCCTTTTCATTTAGCCAGCTTCCAGGATGGAACCTTGTCTGGTTTTGTTTGTTGTATGTTATGTGTTTGGTCAGGCAGCCATGTTGCTCTAAGAGGTCAGTGACCTTTAGGTTTTCTCCCACACAGTGGTTAGCATCTCGACTTCAGCTGCTGGGGCCACCTCTCTACTCCTTCTGTCCCCGAATGCCCCCCCCCTCCACACACACACACACACACACACACACAAACTCACACACACACTGCAATCCCCTCACCCCCCTCCTCCTTCCAAACTCTACTGCCTGGGGGGCCGTTTGAACTGAGGACCAACTCTGTCCCTTGGTGAGAGAAGTGGAAAAGCATTCGTTCCCAAGGATAGGACAAGCAGACCACATAGTGATGACATCAGGATTAGTTTAGGAGAGGAAGCATGGGGATTACTTCTGTTCTTCTGCTGATAAGGGAAAAATCCTCCACAAATCAAACTCATATTGACCAAAAATAAACTCCCATTGGGAAAGAAACATTTCGGAAAACAGAAAACTGATGAAATATCAGCATTTAAGAAGTACCTTTCCTTTCAAACTCAGTTTTGTAATTGCTGACACCCTAGGCGATATTTATATCGCCCTGATACACACCTGGTTGCACATTAGACAGTAGAAATAATTGTTGCAGGTAAGGTTTCATATTTAGCACAATGTCAGCCAAAATCTGCCATCACCTCCTATGAAAACAGGTCACACATGTATGAAGGTGCCCCATGTCAGCTACTAAATATCCCCCAAATGAGCAGTAAGATTCAGGCCCCTAAATGAGAAATTTCTTACTGGAGTTTATTTTTCCTCAAAAATATGAGACGCATACAGAAAGCCATTATTTATTATTTGCTATTTCCTCTGTGGAGCAGGACTCTAATGTGCATGGTATGGCCCCTTCCTCACTCTCTACTAAGCCCTGCATCTTACTTCCATTTCACAAGAGCCATTTATTGCCCGTCTCCCAAATGAAATTGCTGCTTACAGAGGGATATTACTCACACACCAGAGTCCTGCCAAGTTCTGTTCCATGGACCATTAAGGTGTTTAAAGACAGCCATTCATATTTGTGCAAGGTTTCCTTTCAGATTTTTTTTTTTCTGTAACCTCAAGAACATATTCACAGAATGCCATTATGGCCAGTATTGGGAACTGAACTGAAATTAGAATGTGGTGACCTCTGAATCACTGACTGAGGTAGACTTTCATATAAATTGAGCACATGAAGTTTTGTTGCAGAAGACAATACCTGTTTGCACTAAAAGATCAATAGAACATGCACTCACTTCAACCAACACATTTTGGAAAATGACATGCACTCACATTGGTTTTGATTTATTTTGGGAAAATTAAAAAATAAATAAATACATCAATAAAAAATACATCAATAACCACATCAACAGAAAAAAAATTCATTAAGGGTGAAGAGAAGCAGTATGTCCCTATCTGCCATTGATCTGGAAGTGATGTACAAGCAGCAGGAAATCTATCAGGAAACCCTGACTACAGCGGTCGGACAGTAAGTCCTCATTTCCATGGGGCCCGCATCAGTTGGTGTCTGCAAAAACACAGAACAATGACTGTGTACGCAATCATATAGCATTCTGCATCATTGTGGATGACAACACAATCACAACCATCAGTGGTCTGTTCTTACATTTGCAAGGTAGTGCATCATTGGTTTTAACTATGAGCTCCAAACAGCATCACCTTTGAGTTCAACACAATGGGTCTTTTTATGAGTGCCTAGAAAGGCTGAAGGCAGGATACACCTCTGATTTAGACTTATGCAAAAACCTACTGACAGAATCTTCTCAAACACCCCAGTAGAGAGTGGGACTGTATTTGGGCAACATATGGTTTATATCAGTACACAGTCATGCCTTTTGGTATTCATGGCAGCCCTGCCACTTTCCAGCATTTAATGGTTGTTTCACTGAAAGCCTGTGACAGGTATGGAGTTGCCAACATCAGGAATTTCCAAAGACACTATGCTCACCGTTATATTCACCTTGGCCATATTATTCCATATATCCCTTCACATATATATGTATGTAACCTTCTCTATATTCGCAGATGTCTCATTATGGCTTCTAATCAAGTATCTTACCATTTTACTATTAGTATTGTCCCTTGGTCTAGTCATGCATCTCACAGTATTATACTTGCTATATTAATACACATATATCTGCCTTTCAGTAGCATTTATGTCACCTGCCTTTCAAAGACCTTCCTGACATAATCCTGGCTCAGCCCTGACAAAGTCAAAACTCAGACAGCCCAAGGTGTTTGGGGCGAAAAGGGAGGAGAGGGGGGGGATAAGATCAACTGTGTTGCATGTTACTAGGGAGACAAACCTCCACTACATTCCAGGGGAAGTTCAATAAAGGATCGAGTTAAACAGCCTTTTCTCTGCGTTTGTGCAAAAAAGACCCCAGGGGCTCCTTTACCCTAGAAGACTCCTTCTACGAGGAGCAAGGGAGCCGTCGGGGCGGCTTGGGTTTCACCAGGCCCCGGCGACCCACAGGTCAAGGGGCCAAATGCAAAAGTGACAATGTGGATAATTGCCTGCTAAAGATAATGGCCTGTTGATTGAGATCAATTACTTGCTGTAGATAGAGTGAGAAAGCAGACCTCAACCCTGCAATGTCTAGAAGCACTACACAATGCCTGGCTAAGAGAGGGAGGTTAAGCAAGCACAGACACACACACACAGACACACACACACACACACCGACATCCATTCACTGCACTTACAAGGACACATGTACTGACAGAGATACAGCACACAAACAAACAGATCACCAGAGCACAGGCTGAAATACATACCCTGCAGCTTTAATAGCATACAACCACTAACCTTTGCAATAAATATGCTTTTGTAAACATATACTATGGACTTGTTTGAGTACTACATCAGATTACTGATAGCAATGTAAAGTTTATTCAAATGAGACAAGTTGATGACGATGTATGTTGAGCACTTCCTTTGTTGTGAGAAGGCTTTGTTTAAAAATTAAATATGATTTCACAACATATAGTAAGTGCTCAAATATTCTAGTCATGGCCTTTTAGGAATCACAGCCGGTCTTTGTTTTAGTTGCAAGGCACATTTACAAAGAGACTCTCAGACCAGGCAGAAGTTATGAAAGTTAAAAGTCACATGCGACTTTGCATTCCAAATCACAAACCACCTGTGCAATGAATGGTCTGTTTGTATTAGACACACTTATTTTTCACATTCTATCATTTTCGGCGAGACACAAGATTTATTCTTAACTTTTTTTTTTTTTCACTTCTGCACTCGCCCATTTGGTCGCAGGGATGATCCCCATCAGAGTTGATCTGTACTTTATCGCCCCACTTCCCTCTCTGAATAAAACATTCAAATAGGAGAGGTGTGCCCGCGATGCAATCACACAATGAGCCTTTTCTTTCCTGACTGCTTTACATGCCGGAGGTTCCTTAGGAGTGAGAGACACACAGTATTACATACACTCCCTCTGCCAAAGGGCTCAAGTGAGAAACCAGAAGCCAAGTGCTGCAGAAACTTACGCACACACACATACACACACACACACACACAAGAAAAGTGCACATACACACAAAGACACACACAATGCACACACACATACACAGGCATACACATATATGCAGGTATGCAGTGACATGTATACTCATGAATATAGGAGACACACACACACACACACACACACACACATACACACACTCACACTCACACACACACACACACACACACTATGAATAAAGGTCCACTTTCATTTTTTATTTATCATATTATAGAGCAGACAATTATATTTTCTCCCTGTCAACCCCACATTGTTGGCCAGTTCCCAGTCACACTCTGAAGGAAGTAGGTGTCCCATATATCTCCGTCCGTAAAGGTGTGTAGATGTAATAGCTAACACAGGCTTTCTTCGTTTGGCACAACTATGGTACTTCAGAAAGTGGTGTGGGAGTATAACTTAGACATGGCTGCATAATGTAAAAGGGGCACCACTATTTTCAAGCACAATTTACCATTACCACAACTATTCCTTTTTCCATTTTAACATTTTTTTTTCTTGCAACAGTGTACTGATGTACTGCCATATAAGAATTTAAGTCTAAAAAGCTTAAATCCACAGCAAATAAACAAAATGACACACAGGCAATGGTTCTATGATGTGACATGCCAAGCAGAGCATTCTTTTCAGGCAAGGGGAGCCTTGCAGGGAACTGATGGAATTCAATATTTTGTTCATGTGCCATTTTCTGCCATGCTTAGTCAAGGCCTCAAGAGAAACGCCAGTGTCTGCAAAGCATTACTGTGGCTGCACTGGAGCACGGAGGGATCAAACTTGCATACAACTCATTAAACACTACGAGTGGCCCTGCTGGCGTTTGGTGTGATGTGCGCAACGTAAACACGGCATTGATCTGTGACCCGCACTGCTAACCTGTGCCGTGGCGTTCCGTTCATGCCTCCGTCGACAAAAACACCTCCGGATTCCCTTGATGAGATTAAGCTAAGCTGTGGTTTTGGGATGAGTTGACAGCAAATGGGGGGGTGGGGTGGGGGGACAAGCCTGAGAGGATATAAACAAGATTGTTGACAAATTGTTTGACAGCGGAACATTCAACATGGAAACTGATGCCAGTAAGGGATGCTTGGCTTTAATTTTAACACACTTAAATTCCATTGCATTGAAGGAGACAAGAGACAGAGGGAAGCATAAAGAAAAAGAGCTGTGGGAAGGAGAAGGCATGATGGAAGGAGTGAATAAGAAAGAGAGGAAAAGAGGAGCAAAGGAAAGAAAGACTGCCAGCAAGAGAGAGAGAGAGAAAGAAAGAAAGAAAGAGAGATTGTCCTCTGACAAGCTTTGAGATTAGTTTGACATGTTGCACCGACACACATTCTCTGATTCTCCCCCACCACCCCCCAGGCTTGGAGAGCAGCCATTGGCTCAGGCCATAATGGGGCCTGGAACCCAAATGTGACACATCACGATCCATCAATCGTCATCATGCTCTCATCTAAGGCAGCCAACAGATAGCTGGCTTTAAACAAAGCAACTGCAAAAGGAATGGCCCTTGATTACAACTAATGTGGCCACGGTGGGAGAAGCCCCTGAAAGTCATAGCCCAGCAGGGTGGATGAGTGGATGGGTGGATGGGGCTGTGGTGATGATGGTACTGCTGCTGACGTGGGGGGAGGGGGGGCGATGGGTGAGGGCTCAGTGGCCAGAGAGGCTGCGGGCTTTGAAGTAAACAAGATGGATATCTGCCATGTTTACGTTCTAATTTGGTGCCCAATTGTAAGAAGATTGGCTACAAATTGAAAAATGAAGATCAGGTGCAGCTGCGTGGGGAGCCGTCTCTCCAAACACACACATGCACACACACACACACACACAAACACACACATACACACACATACACACACACACACACACATTTTATTTTCCAGTGCATGCACTCACACTCACACACACATATACTGTACACAACAGTATTCACACACAAATACACACACATACACTCCACACACGCAGCAACTCATGAAGGCCTCACACACCCGTCTATCCCTGACCACAGGTGGAAGCCTGTAACCCAGCTCCCCTATTTTATATCTACTGGCGAAAAGTCGCCCTGTAAAACCGCCTTTTATTCATTTTTGTCACATATTTAAGAAAGTCGTAACTGTGTTTATTGAGCGTTGTTGGGGTGATGGTGGTGGTAGTGGTGTGTGTGTGTGGTTGGTGACGGGGAGGGGGTGGTGGGGGTGCTGTTGGGCTGGGCCACTGTTACTCAGAACCTGGTGGGAATGGAACATCTTGATTTCATTATGGGGGAAGGGGAGTGGGGTGCTGAGGAGAGGCCTGGGAAAGGAGGTGGGGGGGTGGAGGGATGGGGAGCTCCAATCATCTGCAGAATCAATCATGCCATCGGCGAGCACAGCCACCGAAATCTGCGTAGAGAAAAAAAAAAAAAAAGCCTCCACGACCAAAATAACTGTGAAAATATCACCTTTGTGTATTTACCACACTGTCTGCTCTTTAAAATGTAATTAGTATGCTATTTAAACTACCCTGTCAAGCCACAATGCCATTACATTTTATTAGCTTGTTAGCACCAAGCACTCTCAGAAGAATGTAATCATGTTCCTCTCCGACTGACATGCATTATTTCACTGAGAACAATTAGAGGGCTTTGGTGTTTCCAGATAATCCATCGCTAAATGTGAAATGGCTGCCAGTTAAATGTTATTAAATGTCAAGAGTCTTTATCAGAAGATCTACACCCCATGTTTTGGTGGCAGTGTTTTGCAGCACACTGGTGCAGACAGAAACATGAGTGCACGCGCACATGCACACACACACACACACACACACACACACACACACATGCATCATTGTTAAAGGGGAGAAAAGAGGGAGAGTGGAGTCTAATACTGCTGCTGAGGTCTGCCCTTGCTACCTTCCTGCCGTCACTCAGAAACTGCTGACCCTTGTCCGGGTCCTTTTCCCACAGAGTTCACATACTCTAAGCTCTCTAAAACACACAGACACATGCAAACCCTCCGCCTTACCCCCATCCCCCCCTTCACACACACACACATACACACACACACACACACACACACACACACAAAGAGAGGGAGGGAGAGAGAGAGAGATTTTGACATTCTTTGGCTCACTGCTCCTTGTTGACACCCTGGCTGCTTAGAAAAACCAAAGATGTATCATGTGTATGCAAACAGATATCTCTCACCACGTCTGCCTGGAACGTTCTGTTGGATAAAGGCTTCAGGCACATCAAGTAACAGAGATATACCTTGAAAGAGAACTGAGGCTTGCCAAGCGCCATGGTGAATTAAACTCTAAGCCATCCATGATCGCTGTCCATTGAACTGTTGCCTTAATAATATACTATATAGACAGCATGGAAATAAAAAATAATAATAATTATATTTTCTTTGCGGCGATTGAGCATGTTCACCCCAATTACAGCACAGCTCAACAACAATTACATAATGTTTAATTATTTAGGTATGCACTGGAATCATAATTCATATTTTGTGGCTTCAGATTATGTAAAAAATCTAGGGCAGTGTACCATGGTGATTTTCACTCATACTAAGCGATTTACCCAGGGTGCTGCTATCAGCTCTTCAATGTTCACACACACACACACACACATACACACACACACCCATTCACACACACAC
>PYXC01001310.1:587500-622500 GCA_015244755.2 Tenualosa ilisha | reverse complement strand
GGCCTACAGGCCTCTGTGCTAAAATACACATGTGCATGCACACACACACACACACACACACACACACACACACACACACACACACGCACACACACTGTAGAGGTGAGAAGCCAAGAAACTGCTAATTTTGGGAATTGCGAGAGTGGAGATTCCTGAAATGATCCATGCTCACCCTGAGCTGTAGATATTATCACATAACTTGTGCACACGAGTATCCAAGGTCTCAGTGATGGACATTGTTACTTTAACGAAGAATGGTCCATTTTTTTCCCCATTCTCTCTCTCTCTCTCTAATGAAACTGCAAGTGTTCCTCAAGTCCAGACTAGAGGCTGAATTCCCCAAAAGGCAGTTAAAAATGAATTTATTATGCTCGTTTAGATTTTCAATGCGTGTTCCAGAGAAATTGGGGAATTATAAAATGGGCCTCTATTTTTCTGCTCTCTGCGTATGCATAAATGTTGAGCCCAGTCCAGTGAGTGTTTTACATGTCCCTCAGTGTTCTGTGAATATGCTCCATGGACACTGTGTGAGGGGCTTTCTGCATGCTAAGCCCTTTTTCACGGTCTCTGGCCAGCCCATTAGCTCAGTCTAATGGACACACCAAGCATAATGAGTTAAAATTCTCACAGGCTAAGAGCACGGTGATTACTCTCAGATAGCCTAACTCTAGGCCTTAAAGTGAAGACTTTTTGAGCAGGGCTGCGCCTTTTATTTTCTTAAAGCAAATACATATCTATGTCTTAGGCCCACATTCACCCATATTTGTCTAATGTGCGTGTGTCTCTGTGTGTGTGTGTGTTTGAGTGTGTGGGTATGTGTGTGTGTGTGTGCACGCTGAGGTCTGTGCTGGAGTGTGAGTGAGTGTTTGATGGCAGTCTGCCTGGATTATGGTGGACTATTGTGTGTATGTACTTGGCTGAGTTTTCCATCTCAGTTAAGAATGTCCAGTATCTGTGTGTGTGTGTGTGTGTGTGTGCGTGTCTGGATGTGTGATTGTATTGCATGTGCATGTGTGCTTGTATATATTGGTGTTTTGTGTCCCCATGCACTTGTGGTTGGTTTTTCATAGTCCTATACATATGTATTTAGTGGAGGCATGCTTGTCTTTATGCATCAGAAACTGGAACGTGCACACAAAAGATCCCATATCTGACCTCATGCATGTGCATCTGCATATATGTGTGTCTATAAGCATGTGTACGTGTGCATACAGTACGTGTGACTATGCATCTGTGTGCATGTCCATCTGTTTGTGTGTCTATGTATAAAAGTGTGTGTTTGTGTGTGTATGCGTGTTTATGTGTGTGCGCGCGCATGCTGCGGGGATGTGGAGGGCTGCTTTGGCCCAGCTGAGGGCCCAGCTCGAACGGCTCGTCTGTAGGCCTGGCCTGTGGGTCTCAGCGGGACTGCTCTCTCCGCCACGCCGGGCTCTCGCTCCAGAAACACAGCCCATTTGTCAGACGGCAGATACGCGGTTTTCTGCCTCAGCATTCATCACATTCTCTAACGGTCAAGCCGAGTTCGCCCGTCTCCCTCTTTCTCTCTCTCTCTCTCTCTCTCTCTCTCTTTGTGCAGAGAAAGCCATGCAGTGTTCCCTGGCTGAACACAAGAGGGGGCTTAGCAATGCCACACAGCAAGAACGTCTTGAACTCGGCAGAAACTAATGTTTGGTTTGTTATGGTTATGTGGCAGAGGAGTATGCTCATGCGATTACCGCTGACCCATGAGAAAAGAAATGTTTATATGTGGCTAGATGCTACCTGTGCCTGAGAGCAGCTCCAAGATGTCGATCAGAGTGATGTGTCGCCTGACAAGCCATTCAGTGTAGTGCCACTTAAAGCCACTTAAACGCCCCCAAATCCAAATCACAGAGCTTCGATAAAACACGGATAATTTCAGCACAGAAACAGCGGAGTAAGTTAAAAGGGGTTTGTGGATATATAGCCACGTACTTCCATTAGAGAACAATGCTATAAGTTTTGAATCGCTTCCACCCCTGTAAAGGAAATCTACTGACCATGACGCGATAGTGAGTGTTTATTTGATTTAGGGAAGACCATGTTTAAGTTTCGTTTCCCTACCCTACAGCTCAAGTTACGGTAAATATGACCTCAGGGCTACTTTTATTGTGATATGAACTAAACAATTGGACCATTAGATGAGACCTAGTCAATACAGACTTTGATAATTACCTATGTTTAGGGTGATAAAGAATATCGTTCAGAATTACTGCCATCCCTCTCAATACAAACACATAATGTGACATTACAGGTATATTGGTTCATTTCTAAAACTGCAATCTGTTATTATGCATGGCATGGTATGGTATCATTTCCTGATCATTAACCAAGGTTAATACATTTATTTTGTAAAATTTCTTCATCTATTAGGTTAATACATATATGAGGACTATACAGAATTGCATTTCTTTTCATCATTCTACTTGATTTGATCTGGTTGTGGATCAGTAGGTAATGTTTAGTGAACTGAGGTTAATACAAGGGTGAGGTACATGGTTTTGTTTTTCAGTTTGCTTAAAAATACTGACGTGAGATTTATACATGGTGCGGCTTATGTTGGGGAAATTACTGTCAGTGTATTGAACCATAGTCTCTAACCTGCCCCAGTGGCACTGTCTGCAGCAGTACAAGGTGTTAAAGAGGGGGTGGTCGTCAAAACGCCTGATTTTGTTTCCCACATGAGAACTGGAGAGAACTTTCAACCTGGTCAAAGGGCATCGTCCATGGGGTGAGGAACCCTGCTGGGCCTCACCAGGGTGCGTGGGCGGACATCAAAGAGGCTGCGTGCGGCGGTCATGTTCAGGTTCAGGTTCTGAGGCATTAGGCCTGTCCATTTCTCCCCATGCTGGGAGTCCCCACGCCAGACGCCCTGACAGCTCCATGCTAAGGAGAGCGATTAATCATGCCTTAACTGTGTGGGCTTGCTGGGACATTATGTTATTTCTTGCCTGTCAAAAAACACAAAAAAACAAGACACAGTGCCGCAATGCCGCCGGAGGTCCTTTTTAACAGTGTTCTCCTGGACGTTTGAGGGCGCGGCAGAGAGGCCAGAACACAGGAGTGGCCTTTTTGGGGGGAATGTTGTTGACTTTGGAATCTCCCTTGTTTCCCTTCGTCACAAGAATAAGGGCTGGGGTGAACTTTATGGGGCATTAGACTGACATTTGGATCTCAGCAGCTCTCCCTTCACTTTGATGTAACCCCCTGCAATTATTACCCTGCTAACCCCCCCACAACCTGGAGGAGGGGGTAGAAGACAAAAAGATATAAAGACAGAAAAAGAAGAAAAAAAAAGACAGAAAGCTGTGACGTGTCAGTCTGGTATGCCCTCCATTCCTCTTTGTGTTTGTCAGGGTACCATTTTGCATGCGTTTCTGCAGCGGACACGTCAAATGTTCCATCAAACGCAAACAGGTCAACATCTTATAGAAATTTCTTCACATGGCCTGAGTCTGAGAAAAGAGTGGAAGTGTTGTTTTAAATACACCGCAAAAAATTAAGATTTCGGAGATATTTTTACTTCTCTCCCGGGGATATCATTTACCCTAATAAACCAGGATTTACAAGAAAAAATCACAATGCACTCTGTCTCAATGTTGACTGATAACAGTGGATTTCTGAGAGTTTCCCAAACCCATGTGCAGGCCTACGTCCCCATGAAACCCTGGCGCTCATACACTCTCTCTCTGTCTAGCGTCTGCCTCGGACAACTCTGCATGCTAGACTTGTCAAATAAACACGTGAGAAACGTGTTGGAAATCACTCCTGTGTGTATTTGAGATGTCAAGTATCCAAACAGCCATGAGTGTCTGTGCCTTCAGTACACATTCTAAATACCAGTAGGGACAACGTAGCAGCACAACTCCTAAATTTAGTGTTTTTAAGGTGGGACGTAACCCCCTCGTTGCAGCCCCCACTTTTGGCATTCTGAACCACAGCTGGAGACGAGCCTATCAAAGCAAGATGTGAATTCCCTCAGTGCACAGTGTAAGGAATGCATCAGTGACAGACTGGTTATGTATCACCCAAACAGGATGCATGCTGAAAAGCGAAGCTCAAAGTTGCTTTGTGAAGTCAAAGGCCTCGGCTGCTGACTCCCTCCTAGGACTGCTTTTAGAGGGCTGTCCTTTCGCATTATAAATTGTCAGGAAAAAGACCACCTGTGTACTAAGCTCGCCATGTCAGATTCTGAAATGCTGACTTCTGATTTGTAGTGTGTGTGTGTGTGTGTGTGTGTGTGTGTGTGTGTGTGTGAGAGAGAGAGTGTGCGCCCATTTGGAAGCAATTTGATGCTGTTAATATGAGTATTATTTTAATTGTAATAATTATGGGTTAAACGGTGAGAGTGTTTCGCCACCATTCACAGACTGTGAAACCTACTGAGACTTGCTGACAAGAAGACAACCAGACTCCCCTCAAACTCACACCATCTCTGTCACTTTCTCCGATCCTCACTCTTACCTCATCCTTAAGTCACACACACACATACACACACACACACACGCACACGCACACGCACACAAGAGCTATTTTTTTAGTCCTGTCCCTGTCTGCGCTGCACGTACAATAATAATATGTCAATTCTCTGATGCAAAACCTCTACTGCTGAGATTTTCCTTCATTGTATTTAATATATTTGCATCATTTCATATGTTTGCTCGTTGCATCATTGAAGGGAGTTTGGTGAGAAAGCCAGGGAGGCTCTTGAGTGAGTAGTGCAGTAGTGGTAATTCGAGAACAGTACTGCACAAAACGCAGCAAATCAAATCATGAACAAAACACAGATAGCGTACTTTGCTGAAACTAAGCTTGCCGGGTAAAGAGTTTGTTGGCTCGGCTCTCAGTGGCTTGACCTGGTGGTGACCCCAGCGCTCAGCACAGTTCTAGAGGACTGAGTCAGAATCTGGGACGGTTTAACCTTCAGCAGACCTTGGAGGTGGGTGGTACAACGCACATTTTATATACCTGTGTGAAGCCCTGTTAAATCTCTATTAGCCACAATGGTTACACAGGCCAAATGAAATCATACACAACAATAAATCCATTAATGTTTGCTATCTCTGAAAACACACCTACACCCTCCTAAACAGCTACTCTCCTGTCCATCCACAAGAGATCTCGGGCTACTTCAAAGCAGCATGGGACAAAAGTGGCGAGGCAAATTTCTTTTTTCTTCATCTGCGGCAGCCAACCCTGGAGGCCTGTAAAGTCTTTTAAACAAGGATTTTAAAGAGGACAGTTTATGTAAACTGTATTAGGGGTTTTTGTGAGAAAATGAAAGCGGTAATTGTTCGCATTCCAACAGTTTCAATACATAAACTATGTGACCGTCAGCCGTGAACAAGGCAGCTGTTAGCAATTTCTGCCGCAGATAATAATCGCGCTCCATGCAAAGCAGCGTTCCGCAGGCAGACCCTCGGCTGTGGCCTGCTTGCTAGCAGGGATTGGAGACGTTTAAAGAATGGTTGGTTTAGTTTAAATAACCTTGGGAGAAAGGGAAACGGGACCTCCTCCACACACATTAACTGTCTCACTCTCAGAGCACTCAACCACATATCTAAACTGAGTTGAATGTGGACCCCCTCCGAGCCCACCCCATCTCATCCAATTCCAAATGCATATGCATGTATACATGCAGTCATTTAGCTTATTGTGTTGTCAACTACAACTTAGTTTGAAGAGAACACACTAAAATGCGCAATCCCTTATTTTTATGTAAACACTAATAACAGATTTCTATATAAGTATTTTGCGGTTTAGTTGTGCTGTTGCTTCATAACTATTTAAATTCATATGTAAAATCACTAGTCATTTGTATGCTGAGTTGGCAACTGTAGGCCTCAGGCTTCAGACATGGCAAGCATGACTCAAGCGGAGATGTTTTTTTTCCCTGCAACTTGTATGTGTGATGCAGATCTTAGCCACAGTAACAATTTGGGCTGAAAACGTCATTCAGTGATGACTACCAGTGGTCTGCTAATAGCCCACATATGTGAGGCAAAAACAGCAAACATGTCCACTGAACCCAGACAATTGCACTTTTCCATGACAGATTCTCCAGAGCAGTTACTGAGGCACTGTCACTGAAATCTCCCTGCAAACAGACAGAGGAAAGCAGCTGTACATGTCTTTATTAATGATGATCTATTGGATTCTGAGTCTACTTCAATCCTCCTAAGTTATGCCCTGCCAAGGGTCTCAATGTTTCGGTGACAGCTGGAGACGAGCCATTTGCCTAGCTCTAAGGTAAGACTGCACTAGCTTGCTCCCTGAGAGAGAGTACACATGACAAAAGAGTCTATAATGCTGCCCTTGGTCTCTGAATCAGTGGAGGTGTCTCCCTATAGTGAAAGTAGGCTTAAGGAAATGTTGTTATGTTCGTTAAGGGGTTATGCTTTTATGATATATTATTATTAATCTATAGCCATGCAATATTACACATATTGTAGCATTTACTAATGTTAAGTGCATGTAATAACATGTAAAATAGTTTTAATAGGTCACATTTCCCCGGCTGGTATGTTGTAAACTACTCTGTAAAATTCTAAAAAAAATTCTAGATTCTTTGTAAAATGAGTTTAGTTTGATATTTTGTGAAGAAATGGAAACCTGGCTAGTGGGTTTTGATTTGAGTTTTCGTATTGCTAGTGATAAATGCAGGTATCTTCATTTTGTTACAGTGTTATAAATCTTGACCCAAAAATAATCCATGAGGCATATAACAACATTAACATTAGAACATTGTAATCACTGATTAATGTATTTACTGATTGTCAGTTAATTATAAAGTTATAAAGTGTTTAGTATCTACTTGTAAAATCATGGCCCAAATCTGCAGAGTGACTGAACTGGGGACAACACTACTTTAGTAATTCAAAACTGTGGTTCCTCACACCCCTCCACCTGGGGCTCTTCCCACTGATAGCCCTCAATGGCTGGCTGACTGGCTCAGATAAAATGGATGGAGCAGCTTCCAGTTTGACTTCTTCACGACTCTACGTGAGTGTTCACCTCCAGCAGCTGGGGACAGGGGATTTCTCTTGTCCTAGATCTTCCCAAACTGTAAGCACACACCAAAAAAGAGAAGCGCTCCAAGTGTTCAGATAATGAGACTGAGACCACACTATACACCATTCATTCAGAGTATAGAGAGTGGCTCCACCAGAATCAGTCATCGCTGTAAACATAATTAAAGATGATAATTATAAATATTCCTGAATTAGTGGTGTCATAACTCCACACAATTATCAAATTCTACAATATTTTTGAGCATAACACTAATAACTGATCTTGACCAAGCATAACACTAATAACTGATCTTGACCAAGCCTAACACTAATAACTGATCTTGGTACGTATTTCGGGTATCCCCAAAAGAAGAGATTTTGAAACATCAGCTTCTTCCACTACCCTACTGTGTGTCAGGCAATGGGGGCTAGTTGCTTTTAAATGGCAGCATGGTGGTCAGTTCCCAGAGTGACCATCTGATACAACTGACGGATCAGGTGACTGCCAAGATGACAGCGTTGCCTGTAGATCCCCCCTCCCCGATCGCACCCCGTGTCTTCTCAACAGGTGCCAGCCCAGCGTGGGGGATTAGCCGCTCCTCGTTCTCACATTCCAGCACCCAGGCTCCCCATTGGAATGACCTGGACAGCAGAGAACAATCTGGGCCTGGGAGAGGTCAGGTGAGGCAGGTGACCTGTGAAGAGAGACTCTGGCGAGGGGAGGAAGCTGAGCTGTGAGCTGCGAGCTGCTCGGCACGCCAGGGCGAATCTGGGACGTGTCGGCACACACCGAGCCCTCGGTCAGGGTCACTGCCGCAGGAAGCCCCGTGTGAGAAAGAGAAGATCCATCTGATGACACAATAGGGGCTTAAGACAAGGGACGAGACACTCAGTGGGGGTGAGAAGGGTTGATATTTGAGTTGGTTGGTGTTGGTTGGTGTGTGGTGTGTTACCATTAGCATGCCATAGTGAAATACAGTCACAAATTTATAGCCAAAAGGGCCTGACAAACATTGTGCGTGCCTGTCATGGAGGACATGCTATGCTAAACAAATTCATACAATAAGTCAGTATCCAAACAATCAATTATTTTCTCTCTTTCATTTATGAAGCTTTGATTTTTTTTATTATGAATTGAGGTTATGGGAAAATTATGATTTCCCTTTCCACCTGTAAATCAAATGGGTTCGCTGCCATGCTTCAAAGAAATTACAGTAGCCTAGTCAATCTAGCCAGGAATGAGAGAAGAGCGTGGAATGTGTAGCATGACACTGGTGCAAACTGGTTGAAACTGGGGTCACCACTGACATTGTGTTCGTGGAACTGGTGCTGGTGTGTGTGTGTGTGTGTGTGTGTGTGTGTGTGTGAGTGTTTTTTGGGGGGGTGGACAGGATGAAACAGGAGTGGTGGACAGCAGTGTTCAGGGTGCAGAATCCGGGCGCCATGCAGCTGAGCTCATGAAATGCTACGCCATCCTTCTGAGGAGTGTGTGATGTGTGTGTGATGTGTGTGTGGAGGGGTGGGGGGGACATGAAGAGGCCACCTCGGCTATCAATCACTCTGGGTGGGGCCGGCTTCCTCACTGCTGCTGTGCCACCGCGAGGGCAGAGGGGACTGGGCCAAGGCTCAGGCATTGGGTGTCTTTCCTCCTACTCAAACCCCATCCCACCCCCCTGACACCCCACGTCCCACTGTTGGGTAACCAGAGAGAGAGAGAGAGAGAGAGAGAGAGAGAGGGAGGCAGACAGGCGGTCAGCCTAAGACAAAGAGAGGCCATGCGATGCAAGGATGACCCTCTGAAGTTGTGCCACTGAAGGTGAGAACCCCTGTGAAACCTGACGCTCTTTGCTAGAAACCTGAAGAGGGGGAGAAAGAGGAGGAGACATGAGAAGCTAGCAAAACAGCAAGACAGGCGTGACAGAGGCCTGGACCAAGTGTCTGTTCATTTGGCAAACTCAAGGGGGAAAACACAAACACAAAAACAACTTTGAAATATGAAGCCATGGATTCAGACTTTGGAAGCATTCATTTCACAGACTCCTTTGTACAACAAATGCATCGTTCAACGCTGTGGAATCACAGCGTCATGCCCATCTCATGGAAATGGCGTTATGGTCAACAGTGGACTTGTGGAATGCCATCCTGAGTGTACTGTGTCACTCCGGATTTATTTTGAGACATTCATCAATGTTACATTTCAATGTTGTACACCCCCCCCACCCCCCCCCCCCCACCCCCCCGAGCCGCTGTGTGTTCTACCCAGCAGTTATTACCCACATAGTGGACCAAACCAACTAGGTGGGAGGGGACAGCAGCGCTGGCCACCTAAGGTTATATTTAACACAGCCAGGACAACAGCACTTTATATTCACGATGCACGTCCAAAGTTTCCACGGGATCTTTGGAGCCAAGAAGTGGTCAGAAACAATTTGAGGTCTTTGCTACAGTTATATACTTTTGGACAGGACCACGATCCACCCCAGTGAGTTGGCCGGGGCCCCGAGACGATGGCAAAGAACGACTCAGTGGCGTACAGACGCGGGCTCAGACAACCCAGTGACGACAGACAGGCTGCAAACTCATAGGGGGCCTTTCCAAACCCATCAGAAGAATAGGCCACTTTCTCATGTCTTCTCACTGAACCCGTCAGTCATGAAGCTTGCAGACAAAATACCACAAAAGTAGCAACACAGAACAAAAGCAGACAGAATGTGTACATTAGAAATTTGTAATCGCAATAGATGTAATAGACTTCCAGTTTCTCACACTTTTTGAACAGATATTATCTATTTACATGTAACATCTCACATTTTCCCATGATGCCCCAGTGCAGTGTTATGATACAATACTGTTGACAGATGTTCTGGCAGAGAATTTCTATGTAAGAGAAACAAGACATGTTGCTTACATACTGCGTGTGTAATAAGGTTTCTGTGTTTTGACATAGCGTGAAATGGGAGCAGTGGAAACAGCCCGAGGGTTGGGCGTAGGTGGCCCCATGCCTCATGTGACCTGGCCGAGGTTTGGCCTGGTCAGGACCGCCAGGGCTTGGCCTGCACCCACAGACCTGCGTGCACTGAAGGAAACAGGCTGTCTGGCTGCCATGCAGCGATGTTCCAGGCTACATTGAGTCTCTTGTAAGTGCTGCATTTTAACTATTCGTGTGTATAAATCTTAGTATGAATATGTAGAAAGCTTGGCAGCTAGCTAACTGCTGAAATGAAATTCCCTAGCTGTGGCTGTATGCTCAGAAGACAATAGAAGAAAATAAATCTACACTATAATATAAAAGTGTATCAGAAAGGGCTTGTTATACGTTTTTCTATACTCTGTTCTTGTGTTGGCTTTAATGTTAATATTAGCCTAAAGACAGCTCTGTTGAGCTATGTTAGTGCTGAGCTATACAAATACTATACTACTAATTCATGGTCCTGTTATCACATATTATTTTGATTTTGTCATATTCTTTATTGCACTCACTAGTCTCTACAACACTTTCAGTTCATGAAAGTTCAGATTCATGAGTCAGAATAGCCTGATTATGCCCAGATGCAGATATGTAGGCTACATTCACACACACAATACTGTACACACAGAGTGAGAGAGTACACAAACATGCACTCACACACACACACACACACACACACGCACACACACAGACACGCAAGCATACACACACACACACACACGCACATACACACACACACATCTCCTCATATCAGATCACATGCATTGATACTGGAATCCTACTGTCCTTTTGATGTGACTATGCAACATGAGACCAGCGTTATTATAGTTAAGCAGGCCATGAAGATAGCTGCCCATTCGTTCAGATATCTCCTGTATTGTGTAATCAGATGTAACTGGAGACTCCCTCATTTGGAGACTCCCTAATCCCTTCTCTGTACTATGTAAATATAGAACTGAACCATGCTCATCCTTGAAGTTAGCATCCCCCCCTCCCCTTCAAAAACAGGAGAGGAAAAGACTGCTGCCACTGACCTGTGGCAAATCTGATGTTATGAGAAAAGAATCAAAACCTCACACATTCAAAATCAAACGCAGACCTATATCCTCAGCCCAAAAGCCAAATGCAGCGTGCCTGCGCGCTTGAAATATAGAAGAGGCAGGCCCGACCATGTGAAATCCCTTACGGTGCACACACGGCGCACTCTGATTTTGTTGTGGGGGGCATGTCGGCAGCTCTGGAGGCTAACGCTAGCCCGGCCTGCTTTTAAAGGGAGCACCTGTGCCACATAAATCTGTAACAAACTCCCAGACCAGTATGTTACATTTCTAATAAGCGTCACCGCCGAGGGGAGGGGGTAAGTGAAAAAGAATGGCTACTGTATGGGAGCTGTAATAGGAGCCAGCTGTGGTCGGCCATGTTAGGGGGGCCGTGCTCCGCTTGGGGAGCGTGTTACTGGAAGATTTGCGCCAGGGAAAAGCTGGCAGGCACGTAATAAATCCTGCTCGTTGGGTTCACTCGCTGTTACGGAGGAGACCCACTACAAGCAAATTGCCTTTTGATTAGTGAAAAATCCCCTCCCTTCCGCACGGCACGCACTCAGTCCTGTTTGGCCGTCCCAGGCACACTCTGGTGCGTACACACATGCACGTGCATGAGCACACAGACCAAAACATGCACACACAGACATACACACACACACACACACACTCTCACACATGCGCGCACACACACAGACAGAGAAGTCAAGGCTGGCCATTTTTTTTTTCCTCCCCTCTCATTCTGAAGGATTAGATTGCGTCTGGTTTTGTGTGACTAAATCAGCTATTCATGCTATTTAGAGGTCCGGCACCCTACGACAAGTATATTCAGGGTTTATTAGAGGACATGCAAAAATACCACAAAATAACATTATGATTTCAAGTATGTGTCAGAGAAGCATAGAGGTTCTTCCAACCATATCAAGTCTTTTTTATCAGTGTTCATTCTCCCTCAGTTCCCGCTCTGTCCCCTTCTCTCCTCTCAGAACTATTCTTGTCTTTTACACTCTCTTTTCTCATGTAATAGTAGTGGGTAGCAGGGTGAACCTCCAGTACGCGCAGACATAGGAGATCGCTGGAAGCATAAAGAGACCCCCATCTGACTGACTGGAAGGCCACACCGCAGGCCAAAAGCCCTTCTCTCTGTAAGCCTAGGGACCCGCTGGTCAGGCGAACATTCGGAGAGGACTCCTGCGTGTCTCTGCTGAAATGATTACCCAATTCAGGGAGAGGACAAAATACAACTAGCAGCACCACCAACACTTACCCCCCCCCCCACCATCTCCCTTACTGCCCTTCTGCCTCTCTTCCCTGCTACCCACCCCCCCCCCCACCCCAATCTCCCCTACTGCCCTTCCACCTCTCTGCCCCACTAAACGCCCCTCCTCCTCCTCCCCTGGTCCCAGCGCCGCGCGGCAAACACGAGGAGCCCGCAAGGAGGCATGAAAAAGGGGAGAAAAAACATTCCTGTCCGTGCAATCGCTGTAAGCACTACATCACATTTATTAAGGCTCCTAAATCAGTCGCTCCTGGAGAGGGTTGTGGGGTTCGGGCCGGCCTCCACGCTCCCGTCAGAGCTGCCGCCGCCGCCGCCGCTGCTTCAAATGGCCCAACATGGGCCAGACGCCACCACACAGCACGGCACAGCAAGGTGAGGGGAGGGGAGGGGAGGGGAGGGCTGTGGGGTTAGCAGCTATAGCACCCTCTTTTTTTTCCTCATTTTTTTTTCTCTCTTTCTTTCTGTCTTTTTCTCTCTCCTTCGTTCTCCATTCTCCTTCTCTTCCATGGGTGGGAGTTTCCTCAGCGATGCAGTGCAGAGATGGTGCTCTAGTATTAATAGCGGCACTGTCTGTCTTTTTTCCCTTTCTTCTTTCCTCTCTGTCTCTCTATCAGTCTTTCCCACAGGCTATGGCAGGAGCTCTATTTTTCCCCATCTCACTCCACTTATAACTCTGAGCAATTTGTGTGTGTGTATGCGTATGTGTCTGTGTGTGTGCGTATGTGTCTGTGTGTGTGTGTGTGTGTGTGTGTGTGTGTGCGTGTGTATGTGCATGCGTGTGTGTGTGCGTGTGTGTGTGTGTGTATGTGTGTGTGTATGTGTATGTGTATGTGTCTCTGTGTGTGTGCGTGCGTACGTCCAGCGGCAGTGTCTCCACTACATCTCACCCAGAAATATAACAGTATAACAGTGATGCCTACACTGGGCACACATATGCACATACATATATGCCTATGGTATGATATACACACATTCGCACACACACACACACACACACACGCACACATACCTACAGTGTGATATACACATATACGCACGCACGCATGCACGCACGCACGCACACACGCATGCAAACACGCACAGGCGCACACACACACACACAGACACACTCGCACTCACACACACACGCGCACACATACACACACACACACACACACACACACACATGTGCATACAAAAGCCCATCCACCTCCACTCTTCCTGCCACAGTGCCCTGTTTTTAATCATAGTCCACCACACATTTATTTTATCCAGGCAGAAATTGTGCTGATATGTCATTTTTTTTTTTTTTTGCAAAGCCTGGTCACCATTCAACTCTCCCAAGCCGGTCAGAGTCAGAGACCACTCGTGTGAAATACAGCATACGTCGACTCTTTGCACATGCACTTTCGAGGTTTCTCATGTTCACGCATTGGCGCACATTATGTTCCTAACCTCACTTTGTGTTTTTCTTTTGGATACTTGTTATGGCTCTCATGCTACATTTGAAATTTTGTGATTTCCCCAAGTATTGTTTAGGTAACCTTTGTATGCTTCGTTTTTTTGTCAACTGAAATCATGCCTTCAACTTTTCCCCCTGTGATCTGAGCCTTTTTGGTTGAACTGTCAGCACGTCATGGATGTTTTTAGCACTTTTTCCTTTTATTGAATGTATTTTTCAACAAACACCTTTCTAATGAGAATACAAACATTCTCAATCTCTTTTTTTGATAAATCAGTCACAATACTATGCTCAATTCAGTGTCTGCATAGTTTAATGACAAAATTGTGTCTAGTGGTTTGGATATTGGCAGTTCCAGACTAATGTGCTGAGCAGCAAATGGTGCTTCACAGCTTTTGTAACAGTTTAGTGCTGAGTCCCCGTTTTCTTTGTAATTATTTCTTGGTACAATGGACACTGTATTTCAAGTGAACACATGCAGAAAGCATTATTGATTCAGTGCATTCTCTGAGGCGTTTGGAGGGAAATGGGAACTGACGTGGGTCATAATATCTAACAGCAAATCTGCTCGTAAACCACACGTCTAAAGCCATTACTCCAGTATGGCTCACAATGCTCCGAATGGGTGTGTGTGACACGGGAAGAGAAAGGCGTAAACCCCCTCTCTCTCCCTCCCTTTCTCACTCTCTGTCTGCCTCTCTTTCTCTCTCCCCATGTCGTTCCACGTTTCTGTGAGTCATAGTTAAAACCAGTAGAAAGAAAGCAAAGCTTCTGTTTGAAAAACATCCTCCTCGTACTGTGAGCTCCTCCAAAACCGGGTCCCGCTGCGAGCGTTTGATCTCCGCAACAAATACAGAAACAAGGGCCCACATTGAATGGTCTGAATTAGCCGGTTTTTATTATTGCCCCAAATCCAAAACGTGGCCGGCTGTCGAAATAAACACGCTAGTGCACCTGTCCAGCCGAGGATGACACCGAAACTCTATCCAGGTCCGGGACAGCAGCCTGAGCGGATGTTGTGGAGGGTCGGTCAGGAGGGTGAGGGTATAGGTTGTTGCCTTGGGGGTGCTGAGGGATGGCTGGGGAAGGGGGGCGGGAAGGGGGTCACTTGTCCGAGGTGGAGTGTGGTTTGGTGGTTGGCGGTGGTGGTGTTGGCACTCATGTGCAGCAGGTATGCTAACGGTCCTGAGGGGTGAGAGGTCACCCTAGGGGTGGGGACGCATGGAGGGGGTGTCATTGAGGACTCCGACGTGGGGACCTGGGGTGCTGAGAGCTGCTCACCCGGGCAAGAGTTCACTCCCATCACTGGAGGCCAATCTGTTCCAGACGTGGTAAATGACACATTATTGGATCCAGACCCGGCACGGGCGCTGTGTATATTACATTACCAGACACCAGCCTCACTTAAGCATCATTACCTCCACCCTCTGAGAAAAAAGGGAGAGAGTGAGAGAGGGAAGAAGGAAGAGAGAAGGGGAAAGAGAGAGAGAGAGAGAAAGAGAGAGAGCTATTACCCCGAGCCACGCACAGAGGGTGCTTTTTCCTCCAACACATATTCAAATGCTCTCTCTCTCTCTCTCTCTCTCTCCCTCTTCTCACTCTGTACCTCTCTCTCTCTCCCTCCCACTCTTTTTCTCTTTCAATGTCCAACCCTGCTCGCCAGCCCACAAAACACCACCCTGGTGCTCGGCTTGCTGGGAAACTGTCAAATATACCAGCCCCAATCCCGTCCACTCCGGAACACCCAAGACGTTCCATGCCTGGAGGGATTTTTTGGAAGATATTAGAAACACACGAGAGAGGTCCTGCTCTTCTCTGCTCTCCTCCTCCTCCTCCTCCTCCTCCTCCTCCTCCTCTCTTACTGCTCCCAGCCCCATGGTGATAGAGCCAGGATCCATAGACAGACTGTGCTGTGACCAGGGTGGAGCTCAAAGGGCTTTAAACTTTCTATCTTTCTTAAAAAAAAAAAAAAAAACCTGATCCTCAAAAGGCAATAAGAGCTCCCCAGAGGAGGGTGGGTGTGGAGTGGAGGAAACAGTGGGATAAAAATGTGTTTATTTTCCATATTCAGCCTGATTGATATGTTCATGGGCCGTGACGCTGGTTCAGCTACAGGGATCTCATGCGCTTAGGAATATTACATTTTCAGAACATGCGACAACCTACACATTTGTGATCTGAGCGTGAAAGTTATAGTTTGCAAATCAAACTGTTCATGAGTGCTTTCATGTCAATAACTGAACTGAACACACTGTAGCTTATTACATCACATTGTCTGGTTAATTTAATTTCTTTTTTTTTGGTATTTTTGTTCTATATGTACAACGTTCATATTTAACAGAAAATCGCTTTAGGGCACGTTAGAGTTTGAAGACACAATAGTAAAACCAAGTCGAGCTAGGATATTATTCTGTGGCTTGAATTTCTCTGGTATAGGACCATACTTCCCTTATTTGGTGTGACAGTTCCAAAACCACACACACACACATACACACTTACACACACACACACACACACACACACACACACACACACACACACACACAATGTATATAATCCTAACAGTTGGCTCTCTCTCCTGCTGTTCTGTCTTTGAGACAGGTGTGCGAGTATATGTGTTTAGGCATGTGTGTGTGTGTGTGTGTGTGTGTGTTTATGTATGTACATGCATGCATATGTGTGTGATTGAGTTGACATAATGGTCAGGTATCAGTTCCGACTTGCAGGCTCCTGCTGGGATTCCTGGCCCTTGTTTGGTGACCCGGCCTCAGGCTACTATCCAAACAAGGCCTCCTGGACGGCGGCGAATCGCAAGAAAATTGTTGTGGTGGCATGACGCCACACTTGCCGCCCTGCGTACCTCGGGAGTCTCGGGCTGAAGATTACTCGCCATGATTTACTGCCCAATAATCCTTGTATTCTGCCCCGACAGCAGGACCCTGTCCCCCCGGCCATGTGTCGTAATCGTGTTACAAATGCTTCTATTCTTTGACCTGGGACCATTTTTAAAAAGCTAACCTAGCCACAAGCTCTCGTCTGTTCCCCTCTACCCCCACGCCCTAGCTCCCCTCAACCCCCACACCTCACCTGCCAAGGAGCAAGGCCAGAGGATGGCAGGGTCAGAGGGCTCCGGGGGGACAGAAACACGCGCCACCAGAAATAATCACCCTGCTAGTTCATAAGCTCCAGCCAAAGAAATATATGGGGCTGCCCAGAAAGATCATATTAGCCCTACAGCTGTAGTTGCTCACTCACACAGCTACAGTAGCCGGAGCTGCTCGCGAGTTAAAAGGACACGACACGACAGGACAGGACAGGACGGGAGCGGACACGCCACGCCACGCCACGCCACGCCACGTGTGACACATGAAATAATAGCAGCTGTGCAGGAGGGAAGAGAGGCACACATGTGAAAGCAGCAACACTGGGGAAGAAGCTCAAAGAATTAATGGCACCTCTCTTTCTTTGTACCACATCGCCAGACTCTGGGGCCATTACAGTCCAAATAGAGGTACATGTTTTATGAGCACCTGTGTATATAAGTGTTCTCTCTCGTCATGCCCTGTGACAGTGGATAGTGACATATGGATTAGCTAACATTAAAGCAAGACCACGAGTTTAACACACCGTGAAATGCATTGTGCCTCGTATTTTTATATGTTAAATTATAAAATGATAACATACATACTTCTGGATTTTCATTTTAATTAATTTGATTGTCTTTTCAGATTTAAGAGGCCCCTGATCTACATTAATATTTTGAACGCATGAACATATTTTTTTACTCTTCCTTGCTTCCCATAAGGTACTTTCCTGTAAAAGGGAAAAATGTCATTTACTTTTTATTGAAAATGTCATTTATTCTGAATATAATACAGTGACAAATGATACTCAAGCATTAAAGCATTTCATTCAACATTCAACTTAACATAAATACAGTGACATACAAAATTACAAACTTACATGCAATGAGTTTGTTTGTCTCTCTATATATTGTTTGTTGTTTTCTTTGATCACTGTTTTGCTTTTGACTGGACAAATCCCTGTACATTTCTTTTTGGACTTTTAAGGACATGGAACTGAGCATTGCCCTAAATGGCGATGCCCACTGCGGCGTGCCCGGCTGTAACTCCCACACACAAGTGATGATGCCACCAGGAATCCAGAAGGCAAGGTCCTGCATGTCAAACACACATACAAGCACACACATACCCTCACACACACACACACACACACACACACACACACACACACACACACACACACACACCACGACCACCTCCCCCACATGCATACACACACACACACACACACACACACATACTGCATACATCCATGAGCTCACCGTCTCGTCCGCTCAAGTCGTCACGGCCACTGCAAGCCTGCGAGTGCCTTCTCCCTGATCCCGCCAGCTCTTCCCTTGTCCCTCTGTCAGCGGCCTGCCAGCATGGCGACACGGGCCTCTTTAGCGGAGCACGGTTCACCTCTCCCTCTCTCCCCGCCAGGAGCTGCTGGGAATATGTAAACACGGCCACAGAGTTACCTCGACTCACGGTCTCTCGCTCGCTCGCTCGCTCTCTCGCGCGCTCCTCACCGTCGGCCGTCAGGCTCCTTTTGTCCCGAGAGCAAGCCACGCAGCCCGGCTTGAGTGGCTCCACCAGCGTCGACCCCATCAACACATACACACACACACGGTCATGCCTGCACACATACATACACACACACTTACTCACTTAAACAAATACCCAAGCAAAGCAGCTCCAGCTGTTACACTAACTTACACACACAGCAGATGGGACGAGGCGTGGTTATTATGACAAATAACATAGGTGACATAACAAGCAAACACACACAGAATCAGACTAATGGACTATACCACCATCAAGTAAAATTAATTATAAGCAAGATGAATATTTGTACTCAGACCAATATATAGCGATCACTTTTTCATGATTTATGTAAGATCATATGACACATATGATCTTATGTTAAAATGTAACAATGCATTTTATGTATGCTAATATTATTGGCAGTTTTCTTAAACTGTCTGAGGAATAGAACCACGGACTGAATTTACAAGAAAGTAAATCATTGCAATACGCAATTAACATATAGCAAGAAAATGATAATGACATAATCATATTTTAAAAATATTTCTATGTAATGTAGTGAAATGCCAAACTTTTTCCATTTGTCATGTTTGTAATGTTGAAAGAGTGTAGCTTCATCTCAAAATATTTTTATAAAACAATGTTTATTTTTTAGATACACATGTGTAAACTGTAAGCCATTCAAATGTGTGTTTCTTTATTGTGGTTGTTCATGGATACCCACATGTTTTAAACACTAAAAGCCTTTTATATGACCCATTTTGAATGTATTTGTATATTCCTAAACTTTTCTTCCATTCTCTGACTTTGGATATGTTAGTGTGTGTGTGTGTGTGTGTGTGTGTGTGTGTGTGTGTGTGTGTGTGTGTGTGTGTTTGTGTGTGTGCACCGAGTGTGTAGGCTGGTCGTTGTATGTGAGTGTGTGCAGACGTTGTGTGTGAGTCTGTGTGGGTGCATGCATGGGTGTGTGTGGGGAGGGGTTGTTTTGTGTGTGTGTCTGTGAGTGTGTGTGTGTGTGTGAGGTGGATGGAGAGGGCAGCCCCAGCAGAGCTTTCCGGCTCATTAACAGTGATTAATTGGCTTACATGCTTTCCCATGATCCCACACTGACTTGAAGAAAGCACTCACCTATGAACGAGTGGAGAGAGTGACCACCACCGAGTGTCTAAAATGAGAAGAGAGGGAATCATTCTCTTTCAGTTTAATGTTTGCTTCATTCTCAGAGCTTGTTTAGTAGCCTCCTGTTTTCCTACCTTAATGTTCTGGCAAACAAAATGTCTGCCTGAATATATAGGCTGTTGTTTTCATTTGAATGTCCAAACAAATTATGTTTCTAAAGTTAAAAGGAGCATATTAGATTATGTTGTATGTAATATAACGTACATTTATGACTCAGTTTTCCACAAATTTCAGTCTGGTCATTTTCAAAGAGCATGTTTTTAGTGAAACACCCCTTCATGTCGACAGATTCATTTAACAATACTGTGCCATACATTTGTGTCTATCTGAAAATCTGTAGAATTTTTTTTTCTTATATTTTATGCCAAGCATAATATTGAATATGATTTCAAATCCAGAGCATTGTGCTTGAGGGGGAGATAGGAGACCTACCTAGGGAATGTTGTTTTCCTAAAATTACTTTCTCTAATCTCTGATGAATATAAAACCTGACAGAAATCACAAATGTTGAAGCGGACAGACTTTTCGCAAGTGTAAATATACCTTAGCACGGGTACTGTTCAATTAAGAAATAATAAAATTCTGAGAGTCTTCGCTGTTTTTTTTTCTTGCTGAGGAAATATGCTTACTAATCCCCTGCAATATGGGAACCATCTGTGCAAACGCAGGTCCTGCTCCTCTGGACACAGTGTGGAACTGTATCACCCGTTCCCCTCTGCATCACCTCCTGGTCGGAGACAGTGGAGGGGTGCAGGGGATCACCCCAGTGTGGGTGGCTCTTCTCCCCATCCACACACACGCATGCACACACACACACACACACACACACACACACACATCACCATGATGTGCCGCTGCTGGGAGAAGACTCCTGCCACTGTGCCACCCTTGACGCTCCTCCCCAAATAAACAGGCCGCCTGGGCTGAGGGGCTGGGCTAATCTCCCAAAGCAAACAGGCACAGATTGGCTCAGACAACTATTATTTTCACCTGCGAGAACAAAGCCGGGAGGCTGATATCAGTGTATCTGTAATCACTACAACAATAAGCCACAGGACTGGGATTGGGCGGGTTCAGCTGAGGACTAAACTCTGTGTCTAATGTTTTACCTACAGGGCTGGGAGAGCAAGCTGAGGTGGAGTTAAAGCAAAGATGATGGAAAATGTATGCGCTCAGCACATTATGATACCCATTCCCCATCACTCAGGGACAGACCTTTGGCTCTGTGATGGTCCTAATTTGTCACAATCATGTGATAATGCAGTGCTAAGATGCAGTTTAAAAGTCCATTATGGTACAATTACACAACGAGGTTTCAAGTGAAGATGCCTATGAAATTAAATATGTTTACTGATGTACTAAGGTGTGTGTTTACAGTATCTGTAATGGCACAGTGAAGGTTTTTCTTGTCTATTTAATTATCTAGATATGCAATTAACCCCAAGAGAAATTGAGGATAACTGCAAAATACTGTACTCAAGGAAAGATTTTTATTATGACACCACAGCGCATTCTAAATTGTGCAAGAAAATAAGAGGCTGACAAGACGAGAGAAAGAATGAATCTGCAGGGACTTTCTCACCGATCCTTACACACAGAGACAACCACGAAGTGTCTGTGTTTGCATAGCGCTGCGACAGAGACAGAGCCGGCCTCACATATCGAAATGAACACATGTTGAACCTTGTTCCGCTTTTGTTTAAATCCGATGTTCCCGGTTAATTCACACATAAATATGCACCAAGCTGGAGAGGTTTCTTAATTTCCTGTGCGGCCCACACACCACTACAAAGATCCCAGGGCTAAAAGCTATATTATGAACCTGAGAAACTGTAATCTGCAATAATATTTTTTTCACTTTCCAAATCTCATCCAACAAAGGGCTTTCTCTCCATTCGGGGCTGGAATTACCTGTACAAATAGTTCGAATTATTTACGTTTCAATCTAAGATTCCAGTGCATATGTACAATGAACATGACTAGACCCATGCTGCCTGAGGTTGTGTAGGTATCACAGTTGGATAACAGTTGTTAGTATTGTGAATGTGAAATTATTTTCATGGTCCTCATGCTTCAATTTTTACAGTTACAGTCCCTAATCTCATTTACCCACTATTAACAATTTGGATTTTAAAATATCACAATTGTTTAACATATTACATCCTTAATCAATTACAGAATTTAAAAATTCTGATTCAATTCTGGTCACAGTAATGGAAACAATTTCAATCAACCTACTGTGATGAGAGTGTGAAAGGGGTAAATACAGAGAATGAGAAAGACGTGAAAAAAAAATATATGATAGATGGAAAGAGAGAGAGGAAGAGTGTCAGGCTAAGCGGGAGGAAGAGGACAGAGAGGGGGGGTGGGGGGGGGGGTGGAGGGAGGGAGCACAGTCTGTTCTCTTTAAGGCATGCCTGTATGCAACCGCGCTCTTATTTGTTCTCTCAATTAGCCAGCGATCCATCATAGCACAGGCACACCAGGCTGCCTGAAACCCAAGCCATGGAGCGGCCTGAATCACCCGGGCCAGAACCATGCGAGGAACGTGCTGAGAGGAGAAAAGCAGATGGGGGGGCTGGGGTGGGGGAGTGTGAGTATGTGTGTGTGTGTGTGTGTGTGTGTGTGTGTGTGTGTGTGTGTGTGTGTGTGTAGGGTGGGGGTGGGGGGTGGGGGTTCAGAGGGGTGAAGGTGAAGTGGAGGGTGGGGGGAGAGGAAGGAAAAAAAACACACACCCAAAAACCTGGAGTGAGAGAGGGCCACCTGATCCATGCAGTACCCACAGTAAGCTCACCTCGGCCCCTGAACAGAGTGTTCATTGTCTGGGCTGGATGCCGGAGAGGCTGGAGGCTGCTCTCTGTCGCCCCCCAGGACCTCCAGCTGCAGCAGCAGCAGCACACCTCTGCTACTTCAGAAGAGGGGGAAGACGAGGGGGAGGAAGAGGGAGAGAGTCTCCAGTAGCTGTCGACCCACACGACACATGCCCACTCCCAGAGAACAAACAAACCCCTGCCAAACACATACATGAACGCACACATACTCACTCACATACTCACACACACACACACACACACACACACACACACACACACACACTCACACACATAAACTCATACAGATTCACACAGAGGGAGAATTAGGGCAGAGTTAAGGAGTACGAAGACATACTCGAGTGCCACAGCACCCAAAGCAATGCTGCCACTGAACTTCACCTCCGGGTTCTGGATACACACACACACACACACACACACACACCTTTCCGCTCATCTCCAGGAGGAACACAGGGGCGGTGCTGGAATTCTGAGATGGAAATGCAGGATTGATGTGGGACATTCCATTTCCACGCCACAAAAAGGCCCTCTTTTTGCACAACCGCTGAACGCCCCGGGCGGCGCGAGACTTCAAAGGTCGAGCTAGGACTTGGACTTCCTCGTGGGTTTCTCTCTCTCTCCCTCTCTCTCTCTTTTTTTGAACAAATATCGCCTTCATTAGTGAGGCCAGTGGTGGAGGTGGCGGCGGTGGAGGAGACAGAGGCGGTGGCAGGGGGTGGAGGGGGCGCTTCCACACCTGTGTTTGCTCCTTCTGGGGTAATTAAGATTCAGATGCTATTTTGAGACGCAGGCACACAGGCCACATTTATAAGTGCCCCCAGGATGAAAAAGCATGGCAGCCAGGAAAACATGCATGGAAAACCTGAATGCCCCCAGACCAGTTCAAGGTGCGTATTCATGAGACAAGGTACCACACAATATGCTTGGGTGAGGGTGATAGCTGCTACCTTAAGCCCATAGGCACCTCATGCTGTAAGCCTTCGGACTGTACTGTGATGTGTGGCCACTCTGCCCTCTGGGGTTGTTTTTCACACACTTTGTTTTTGTTTTCTTTGGTTTGCAGTGAAAATCACATATTCTCAGTGTATAGTAAAAAGAGATTTTTCCCATCCATGCAAAAGTGATCCAGGTATGTCACAGGCGAGAGTAATGAGGTCTTTTTGAGGCCCAGGTTGTGAACTCATCAGCTGACCGCTGACTTAGAGAGAAACAAGGATAGGGAGACAAAGAAAAAAAAAACAGGAGGAGGGAGGGAAGAATATGAGAAAGGGAGAGAGAGAGACAGAAAGAACAAGAGAGAGAGAAAGAAAACAGAGTCCTCTGTAACAAGGGTGAGCAGGGGTAGCAAAAGGTACGGGAGGGTCACCCAGGGTACAAAGTGAACTTGACGTCAAAACAGACGTGGGCTTTCTCTTCTGATGGCACAGCACATATTGTCTGGAAGTCCTACGGCTCAGCGTGCGTTCCTTTTAAAGGGGCCAAGAGCTGTGGACTGAATGCACCATAAAGCACCCCTCCTTTTGTCCATTTTCAAACTAACCCGCAGAGGAGCGATGACTTCAATCACAGCATGTATTATTATTATTATTTAAAAAGTTATGAAAACAAAGGTCCCTCACTGTTTCATTGTTGCTAACAAATATATTTCTGTGTGTCACCACAGATTCAGTTAGACTGCTGATGTATACAGTTTCGTATATATAAATATATATATATACATATACATACATAAAATCAATTTCTGTGTAATGTTGGGGAAAAAAAGGAAAAAAACAAAACAAAAAACGACTGCCTGCAGAGCAGTCAAACCACAGACAGTACAAAAGTGGTTAGACCAAAACACATCTGACAGTTCACTGTGCAGAAAAAATCTATTATACTATAGAGAATCTATGAAATGCTCTAATACATAATGGATGCTAACTTTATCACATACAGATAAGAATCCTGTCCTAACTCTGGATGGCAGACCATCTTGCCCTTGTTCACATTTAAAACTAACCACCACTGCCATAATCCAAATGGGAGCCATTGTTACTTTAAAACTCAAACGGCAGGCCAAGCAGCCACTCTCGGTGAAGTTATTTATTATCTGAGGGACGCAAGATTTGACAAATCACTGGGCTCAGTGAATTCTATTGTGGCAAAGTTCAGCAATTAGCCTCCCATGTACTGAGGGCCTACCCCTCTGCTGTGAGTGCATGGGATTTATGAGGGCACTCCAGCAGACTGACTCCCTCAAAGCACCGGCCAGGGAGCACACGGATGATTCACTGGGATTGCACATATAGAAAGGAACACACACACACACACACACACCACACACACACACACACACACACCACACACACACACACACACACACACTCACACAGACACACACACACACACACACACACACACACATAAACATGTAACACTTGGCTGTAAATCTGGGTCCAAGTGTGGGGGAGCTGAGGTACCATGTGGAGAGAAAGGGACTGTTTTAACCCTGTTAACATTGGAGTTCAGTCTTTCTATTGCGTACTGACTACAAAGTTAGCCTTGATCTAAATCTTGATCTAATTCTTCATCCAACTAAGTGATGCTTTGAATAAAAATATCTGATGTTAGAAGAGAGAACTGTGACAGACACCTGAATGCCGCACATGCTGTGGTCACCATTTGTAAGCCATTCATGGTCGACGTTAATCTTCTACCTTAACCTGCACCCTCTGTAAATATTTAGCTGCCATTCTCTGGAGTGCCTTTCTGCTACTGTCTGACTGTAATAGCTTACGTGTGCCTGAATGAGGCCAGCGCATCTGTATGTGAGCGCGCACAGCCATTACAGTCATTTCCCCTTTGACATGATTGCTGTACAAATAAGCAAAGCGGTCCCCAACATGCAGCACAGCAACTGTGATGCACAGCTCAAATAGACAAATTCCTTCTCGTGTTACATTTTCAGTTACAGCTTCAGGCTGCACTCCTCTTCAGAGTATGCGTGAATATAGCTAATATATATATATATATAGGCTGCTGAAGATGTTTGCTACAAACTATGTGGTGCATAGTTTAGGCAGGACGCATGACATGTTCAGCGAGGGTGTACCATTTGTCAGCGGCAGACTGCAGAGTTTCTGAGAGGGAGTCCCACTCCCTGTTCCAGCATGCAGCACCTGGGTGGGACCAAGGAGCATTCGAAAGGAGTGATGACCTCCTATCTCTGCTCCCCTACTGATGAAGACCAGATGCCCACACATATGACCTCCCACCCCCCTCCCCCATCCAGCCTTCACTCTCCCTCTCCTGCTCACTCACTTTATATTCACTTTATATTTTTAACATTAAATAACTTCAAAATCAGTCTGATGATTCTCCCTGATTCAGAATTTGCAATATCAGTTTATATTTGCTTTGTTATGCTTTGATAGAAATCAATCTGAGTGGGAGATCGGGGTGATCTTACAGTCAGTGACAGCTAATGTCAATAGTAATGGACACCATCACCTTCCCAGGATGAAGACAAGCAGCCAAGTACTGTGTTTGCGCTCTCGCTCTCTCTTTCCCTCTCTCTCTGGGGTGTTCATTCTTGCATGCCCCAGAGACCCTGGCCTTAATGCCTGCAGAGAGACATGGTTTATCAGGGGAGGAGCTGGTGACAAGCACCCTCCTGCTGGGTGGCCCCCATGGGCCCCTGATGGGAATGGAAGCTGAGGCTGAACATGTGGAGAGAGCGCTGCCTCATCTCTGTTCAACTCAACACTGTCACACCATCTGAGGTGACACAAGAGCACAGGAGATAAGACAGAGAGAGTATGGGGGTTGGGGAACAGAAGCCTACTACTTATCTGGGAGGGTAGTGGTATTCTGTTCATTATAATAATTATTATTATTATTAATATTATTATAATTATCTTAAAAAAAAAAAACACGTATGGAAATATTTGTACGTGGATGTATGTGTGTGTGTGTGTGTGTGTGTGTGAAGGGTGAAAGAGAGTGTAAGGCATAAACAGAGAGAGACTGCGAGAGAACAGAAAGGGAGAGAAAGAGATACTGGTGTTGTGAAGGGAATTGTTTGAAAGGTCCTCTCTGATAATGGCTGACATTTGTTCAAGTGCCCTTAAGTGGAGGAGGGATACTTCTGTCAACATTAAAAAGATATATTTGTCCATTAATAGAGAATGTAAACAAAGGCCTGTGCTGTGGCTATACTTAGCCATGGCCAATTTTCTTTTTTGTGGGGGGGCTAATTGTCAGATAATTCTGATAATTTCTCATTTCTATGGCTGTATTAATTCATAATTATGTGTTTATTGAGTTTATTAAGTAAATAATTGGTATTGGTATTGATAATAACAACAACAATAACAGCAATAATAATAATAATAATAATAATAATAATCCCTCACATGTGTATACCCCTAATCTGATAAGTTGTTCCTGAATGGCAGAGTCCAGGGGGAACCAGAGATGTGGCAGCTGAGTTAGGAGAAGAGGAATGCCACAGACAGATGTGCAACACCCCAGTGACCCCCTGCTGCTTTTCAGTTGGAAGAACCAAATGGCTGGTGATAATGTCCTCTCATTCATCCACACACACACACACACACACACACACACACACACACCATGCCACCATCTCTCACCACAGTGCCTCTACTCAGAGTGGCTGATCACTCATGTTTATGTGGATACTAAATAAATATGTCACAGGGCATCCAGGCATCCATGACAGCCAGCACACAGCATGGGAAGGCATGTGAGGCTGCTTTAGCACCATCAAGTCTTTAATCCTCACAACAGTTTCATTTTATATTAAAATTACGTAACAGAGGATGGTAGATATCTTTAAGTATAGGTCACTTGTTTATTTGGTTCTGATCTGTTTTTGACTCTCATGGGTTTGACATTAGAGTGTTGGAAACTGCATTTGGTCAAGTTTCTGTTGTGTTTCACCATTAACAGTACTTTATTTTTTTGACGACTCACATACACTTTATTCTCTAAATATAGACATGGCAAATAAATAAATAAATAAATAAGCAAACAAGCAAAACAAATCTGCTTGCAATTACGCATGCAATTGTTAGATTGGTTAAAAATGAGTCCTTCCTATTCAGGGCTATTTTATATCACTCAGTGAAATGGCCTTTGAAATCCCTAATGTGTTGACCCAAGAGAATTCCCTGCAAGGTCGATGTGAAAGTTGGGGACTCGGATTACACAATAGGTGAGGTGCTGGAATCTGCTTTCATCCTCCCCCTGGCAGGGGAGCTGCCCAAACTGCCCCACGATTAGGGGCAGCTGCTGACAACCCTGCCCCCACCCCCTGCCCCCCAACACACACACACATGCACACACACATACGCACACACACACACTCACGCACACACACACACACACACACACACACCAGGCACCCAGTGAATCCCAGAGCATCTGAGCTGCCTTTGAAGCACAGGACCCCCATCAGAAAAGAGTCCCCTGGACTGTTAGCTGCAAGTGTCAATCACACAGCAAGAGATTCTGTGTTAGAGGAATGGAACACTCTGTTGCTGTGTGTGTGTGTGTGTGTGTGTGTGTGTGTGTGTGTGTGTGTGTGTGTGGTGCTATATCTTTATATAATGGAAAGGTAGATTTTTAATGTGAAAAAAATATAAGTCAATTTGTGCATCCTTTGCTGGTGACTTCTAGGGGATTTTCACATATGTGTTCTTGTGGAGTACCATATTTCTGTAGGCATGCAGTGAGCAGAGTACTGTACAATCAAACCAGACATGGCTTGAGTCCAATAGTTATCATGTCTGAAATTGTCTGAAATTACTTATCAGGATCATAACAAAGTTTGTTGTAGCCACTGGCTAATCTCGCACATAGTGTATGTAAACTGCACCAATCAAAGGTTTGGTATTTCTGCAATCCTAAAAACGTTCAATGTGATGTCACATCTATTTGTCCGAGTCCCTAATCTTTTCTCAGGTCAGCAAGCTGAGGTCAGGGCCATGGGACACCATGTCTGCAGCTCCCCTTCAGCAGGCATGTGGACTTATGAGGGCCGACGGCCGCCGTCATTTGGCTGTCAGGACAGACGTCAAGTGGCCGAGGCCGAGAGTGCCGAGAGTGCTGAGATCGCCTCGGCCTTGTGGATGATTGCGGCACAAATAGCTCCGACTGAAATTGGGCATTTTACACCTTGGCAGCAGCCCAAGGTACAATTTGTCCCAGTCTGCAGGGCAGCATGGCCGAAATAGCATGCCACATGAAATACCAATTTCCTTGGGAACTCTCACAGCTCATTTCCAGGGGAGCCAAAATGTTGTGGACGAAATACAAAAAATAAATAAATAAATAAAACATGAGTAATTGTAGCATTCCTTGTTGTCAGACAATCATTCATTATCTCACCCAGAGTCATTTCAATTAATTGAGAAGCCTGTCCACAGATAAGCTAAGCTATTAACAGCAGACTTCGTCTGGTTATACTGCCTGGTTCTATTTATTACATTCTTAACGACCTCAAGTACCTTGCCCCTTTAAGACGCACACTTTTTAGCATCAGCCCAGCTCTCCACAAGATTTGTAATGCAGAAGTTGGCTAAATACAGTGCCAAGAATATTACTTGATACATTTAGTCATTGGAGTAGCAGAAGGGGTTTTAGCACAGTACTCAGAGAAATAGCACCACACTCTGTTTGTGGCATTGACTAAGATTGCTCCGACTTCATCCAGTTGTAAAGGGGGTGCGATGACGACCGCTCCTGCTCTCTGTGGAGGGTTAGCGCTCCAGCCTCTCGCTCGTTTGTAATGCCTCATATGACGCAGATAGAACGCGGCCAGAAATCATGTGAGCAGGCAGTTCCAAGCCTGCCTGATTTATGAAGGCTGTGGAGTTCAGGTATGTCCTGCTTCATTTTAAAGTTCTTCGGTGAATTCTGGTTTTATTAGCATCACAGCAAGAGCATACAGATCATACTGTGCTTTGCCGCAATAAGAGTAATGAAACCTAGTTCAATGAATAAACCACAGTTCAACAACACTTAATAACAAGCAAATTCTCCTGATGGTTTGTGATTGTAGTCGAATAATTTGAAACAACTAAAAATAAAAATAGATAAATGACAATAATAAAAAATGAAACATATAATTTTTAAAAAGTTTTCAATAATACATGTATTATTCAAATGCTTACTCAACCATGTTAGTGATCAACATTTATTACCATGTAATAAACTCCTCTTAAGTAAGCAAGCCATAACATACTGGGATTTGCCATTTCAGGCCAAGTATCATAGTTGAGCCGCATAAGGTACCCATCATCATCTCAACTGATTGATTTAAGTTTCATTTTGTTCACCACAAGGCTATATGTTGCCTGTTGTGCATTGCCAACCCTCTCTCTGAACCTTTCACAGAGTGTAAAGAAAGTAATTGAATCAAAGGCCGGGGTTGGACTGCTGCGGAGCAGGGCTCACTTGAAGTCCTGAGAAGGGATCACTGATAATGAAATGAAATCCCTGCCCGTCCATTACGAGCGCCTGGAACTAATCGATCGGAGTAGGGTGTCTGTGAGAGAGATGTTCCAACAGGCTGTTTTCACCTCGGAGGAGCCACTGAGCAGAGCTACTGTCTGCTCCCTTACTTCATGCCACTGCTTCCAGACAAACACCTCCAGTGTGCTTTACTTTTATGGCTGGATAATGGGGGCAGATGCTTAGAATCAGATGTTGGCAGGACATTGAATACTAGAGTGATTATGTGTGTAGTCTGACATTGCTGTCTCATACACTGACGCTTTTTTTTTAAACGAGGTTTTCTTTCTTTTTTCTTGCTTTCTTTCTGTCTATCTTTCTTTCATTCTTTCTTTCACTGCACTTCAGCAGAATATTATGTCAAGAGATGGTTTTTAATTATTTTTCTTTTAGTGCTTAGATGTTATATGGTATTTGTCTTGGGCTGGCTCTGTGGCTGCGTTGAGCAGAATGTGGCTTTGATGACGGGCAAAAATGACATGTCATAACAAGCCCTCAGCTAATGTGGGATATGACCCAGTATTGGCTCTCGACTCGGTCACAGATACACTGACCGTGGAACACACTTATTATATTTGCAAACCAGATGAGGATGGGGGGTCTGCATATTAAATCCTGAGGTTTTTAGGTTTCAAAAACAGGCTGTGCTGTTCCTCTGTCCTTAAGAGTATTATGATCGTTTTCTCCCTCTCTTTATCTCTCCTAGCCATTCTCTTTCCCCATACTCCTGTTCTCTCCTTAATCTCTCTCCATCCCTGCATTATGCTGTTAATCCTGTATTTTTATAACACAGTTATACTGTCTCTTTCTAGTTCCCGCTGTGCCCCCTCTCTCTCCCTACATATTATGTACATTCTTCTTTATCTGGGTCTTTAAGGGCCGCCTTCTCCTTCTCTTCATATATCACCTCCAAATCTTCTCATATCAGTCTCTTGGTTTTGTCTCCTCTCTAGCCACCCTCCCTTTTCTTATATATATACATATATATATATATAATTTTTTTTCAGCTAATGTGTCTTCTTGTTGAGGACTTCTCTCTTGTCTTCTCTTCTTTTCTTCCCTCCTCCTTTTCCATATATCTCTTTTATATTTTTTGATATCAGTGTCTTGGTTAAGTCCCGTCTCTCTGAACTCAATCCCTCGTCTGGACCTTTGCTTGAGCCCCCAGCTGCTGGGGCGCTCTCACACTAACCCTCTTGTTTATATCGGGATGCAATTAAGTCCAGGCCAAGTAGGGGAGTCCCAGAGAGAGAGGCAAGAGTGCAAGCCAGCGAGTCAGGTTTCAGCCCCTCCTCAAACTCCTCTCTCTCTCTCTCATTTTCTCTTACCCTCTCTCTCTCTCTCTCCCTCCTTCTCTCACTTACTCTCTCACTCTTTCTCAAGCTGTCCCTCTGTACCACTTTTAGAATTTATGCATTAGTATAGTTGTTCTGAATTTTGTAAAATTTCTTAAATTTAAATGGTAATAATTGTGGTTAACAATATGGCATATTATATTATTTTTTAAAATGAAATTTGTCTAATATACAAAAAAACAGTATGGTCGCATGAATACTTCAAATAAATCAACATATCTTCATTTGCTTTTACAAATATATGCAGCCATGGTCAATAGTACACAAACACAAACTCAGTCTTCATCGCTGACACTAAGGTCACCCAAAAACACCATGGTGAAACAAAAATGGGCAAACCTGCATATGACATCACCAGCTGTGCAGGAATGCAGTAATAAAAGGCTCTTTTAGTGGGCCGAGGGGGTGTGGGAGAGAGTGACCCTCCGCCTCGGTGTCCAGAAGGGTGCCAATGCAGTGCGACAGAGGCCCAGCCTGTGATTTGAGCCAGACCCTGGAGGCTAATTCAGCCTAGGCAGACACCTTGGTCTGGAACATAGCTGCTTCTGGGGACAGTTGTCTGAGAGGCATCCCATCCCGTTTGAATAGTGTTGGAAAAATGTTCCCTGCAGAGGGAACACCAATGTTGTGCACTTTAAGACACCAGCAAGAATGAATGCAGATATGGGCTGCTTTTCAAATTTTAGAACTTTAATCCTAGAAATTTAATAAGAGTTCAAATGACATCAACGGTTTAACAACACTAAGATTAAATTACAGTACATCTGGCTAAAATCGGTAAGAAAGACTAAACTGAAAACCTTATATAAGGGATAATTGCTGGGATAGGAAGCGTAGCTTTAATTCTTTAATTGTTTAAAACATTGGACTTCCTTGTGTTTTCCAAAAAACCTCCACATGTTGAAGTGTGTGCTCGGAACAAGGGAAAAATCCTCCTGTTTTCAGGGTTCATTCTGACCCAGTAACACACTGCAGCCAAAACTGTGTTATCTAAAACTTCAATTTCAAATCCTGAATATCAGTGCCCTTCACTACTATTGTCACCATGCTTTTGCAATACATGTTTTTAATGTTCTCTTTTCGTTTCACTGGGAATCTTGGCTTGACGTTGCTGCTTAGACTGTTATGATTTTTCTCTGTTCCAATGTGCGATAGTGCTGCAGTCAGCAGCTCAGTGAGAGGGGAGAGGGGAGGGAGAGGCTTAGGTAACAGAGCCTCTGGCCACCACTGGACTCAAGCATCGAGCCAGAGCCGAGTTCACGTCTCCACATGTGTGGTCCTCCAGCCCAGGGGACCTATCCCACAATCCCAGACACACGTGTGCAGGCAGAAGCAGTAGTGTGACGCAGAGCAGATAAACAGGGGGCCGCTCGCAGGCCACTGGGCATGCTCCCGGCCAGCAACCACACATTCGCTTAATTGCCAGGCAGGAATAATGCAGTCACTCAGTGTGCATGTTCCTCTTCGCAAAGATACCAGCAAACCAGCTGCTCAGTTTGGCAATTGCTTTCAGCAGTGCAAGTGAATATGTGTGTATGTTTGTGTGTGCATGTGTGTGTGTGTGTGTGTGTGTGTGTTTTCCAGTTCTGTTGTAGATCATTTCTTAATTATGCACCAAGACAGAATTAAACAATGACATCAAAGTGCTCTTGCAATGTTTAATTTTATAATAAAATTTAATTAAAATTAAAGTATTACTTTGTGTATTTCAGCCAAATCCAGCATTTCACTGCTCTACATCCTTATGTAATCCATTCAAATGTGCTGGTATTTTGAGAGCCTAAATTTTACATTGTAAATTTAAAAATTGTTCTATGCTGTTCTAACTCTAACTAGCTAATATTAATTATCTTCATGCCATTTTTTAAATCAACTACTCAGACATATTCTAATATCCTCAGACAGGGAATAGATAGCAAATAAACAGTTCTTGGGATTCTGATAACATTTTGACCAGAAAGATTGCCCTTTGATAACACAACGATCCGTAAAATCCTATTACTTTTGCTTTTTCTCATTGGCACAAAAACCTGCAAATGCAGACAATGGAAAAAGCAAGTCTGGGGTTTCTCTGCAGGCAAAGAGAGTAGACAGAGAGACACAGTGAGTGTGAGTGGATTTGTGTGAGAGAAAAAGAGAGAGTGAAAGAAAGATAGAGAGAGAGAGGAGAAAGAAAGACTTGCGGCGTGTTGACGGACAGAGGGATAAACACACTGCCTGGCCCTGACCTCCAAATGCCGGTGCAAAGGGTGGAGGGCCTGGGTGGTGGTGAGGGTGGTGGGTTGGGTTTAGTAAGGCAAACCTAACCACACTCTACCCCCTAACCCTGTCGCATCCCCACCAGATAATATACACCCAGGCCCTTTCAACGCCAGGTGTGACAGTCATCAGGGGTGGCCTATCCGCAGGGGGCCAAGGGGCAGGAGATGGGGTGAGGGGGCAAATTAGGAACATGTCAGTAATAATTTAGTACATGTTTATTTTTCTTCTCCCCCCCATATCTCGGCCCCTATTTACACACGCCTTGTCGATAATACAGAATTAAGAACATCTTGGGGAGTCTGGCGTGTGGAGGATTAACAACAGGTCTTTTCCATGGGAAAAGAGTGTGTGGGTGAAAAGGACAACTGTATGGAGGTGAACTTAGACGCAAATGTGTCACGTCAGCTTGTCATCAACAATGAAATGCTGCTATTCACAGAGGACAACGGGAAACAGAAAAAATAGTAAATGTTGTTATATAGATAATTACATGTATTTATATTTACTTTTCAAGGATTATTGTATAAGATATGTTACTCAGATTGAGTTGTAATGAGCAGTGTCATAAAATAATAAGGAAAATCATATCAGTCATGAATTTTAATGCAATAAAAATGTTATTTTGTCATATTGCCATGACACAGCATAGTAATAATAAAACGGTGAAAGTCGATCCCATCATCACTGCACAACAAACTATTTTTAAAGAGAAGTACTGAGAACATCCTCTACCAGTGGAATTCACGCAGACCAAGACGTTTTGTTTACTGCCTCTCTGGTCCTGCAGCCCTCCAGGCCACCGTAGCGGGGCTGACGAGGCAAGGAAGCAGATCTCTGTTTTCTCCATGCGCTCTCACCAGGCCTCATATTTTCAGGATTGGTCTCAGTGTCACATGAGGCAGGGTGAGGATGGAAAAAGGGCTTCCCAGAACATTGTCCCTGAACAATGAATGTGTTTTAGTTGTTGACATCCCCCTGAACGCCAGGATAAATGAGCTCCACTGTGGCCATCAAACCGCAGCTAAGCTGCACGAATCTGAATGGACTGTACGGTACCTTGGGGTCAGAAAAGGCAAAAAAAAATAATAAAAAGATTAATCTGGCTAATAAAAAATGGCAGAATCCAGCAGCCTTCAAAACAAAAAAGAGTTTCACTTTTATTTTGTATTATAAAATGACAAATGTTACATACATAATACATTAAAGCATTTTCTTCATAGCTTTCTTTTCTCGTCATATATTACAGCACAAACAAGATATGTGAGCACAGTCAATGGCTTAAAAAAATAAATAATAATATATTGTCTGTTTGATTACATCCAATAATAATCTCCCAGAGTGAGCAAAATTTCATGATCGCAGGGGAGTAAGAACAAAAGTATCAACCAGCGGCAGCAGTTCCAATCGGACAATTTGCTTTTTTGTATGTAGCTGCAGTGGAATGTTCCACATCTCCACTAAGAGCGGAAAAAGAGCCACATAGCTGTTC
>PYXC01001310.1:522500-585000 GCA_015244755.2 Tenualosa ilisha | reverse complement strand
TGTGTGTGTTAATATCTGTGTGTATGCATCTTCAAATCTAAAATTTGAGTGTGACAAACTACATGTCTTTACTAGACTACGTGTGTGAGTCTGTGTGTTTTCCCAAGAGTGTATGTGTGTTGATATACATACAAATGTGTGTGTGTTTGTGCGTGCGTGTGTGTGCGCGGTTGATTGTGTATCCACTCTAAGTGAACGTGAGAGTTATGATGATGAGGAGAACTCCCGCAGGTCTGACCTGGCCCCTCCCAGACTTGGCTTGTCAGTCAGTGCTGCTCCTAAGGCCTTATCTCCCCACACAGCCCAAATCCCCCTCTGCTCATTTGGCTTAATCATGACAGTCATGTGAACTCTGTACGGCACAGGAAAGCAGAGCCCTGGGCTGGCTGCTTCTTTAGCTTCCCCTCGCCTCGTCTCCCCTCCCCCCCCCTCCCCTTCCCTCCCCTCCCTTCCCCTCGCCTCCCCTCCCGAACAACTCTGTTCCACTCCTCCTCCCCCTCCTCCTCCTCCTCCGCCTCCTCCTCCCCAACGCTCCTTTCCCCTCCTGTCCTTTTCCTGGACGGAGTCAGAAGCAGAGGGAGGGAGGAAAAAAAAGGATGTTCTTTTTTATTATCTTACACATGCATCAAGACCGCCTGTGAGCTGACTTCTTCAGCTTGTGTGAGGATGTGGCGGTGTGTGGTTTTGTGGGCTGGAGAGTTTTGCGTGTCCGTGTGTGTGTGTCCGCATGTGTGCATCTCTGTATAAGTGTGTGTGTCCACACATGCTTTTACAGTATGTATTACTCATGTGTTATCTGTATATCTGTACATCTGTACATGAATTACATGTATGAACACTATGCACATGCAAGTATTTGTGTGTATGTGTGTGTGCAAGAGTGTATAGCTGCATGTTTGAAGTTTTGTGTGTGTGTGTGTGCAATAGTGTATGGTTGCATGTTTTAATGTGTGTATGTGTGTGTGTGTTTGTGTGTGTGTGTGTGTGGTCACACCCAGCCCTGCTGAGTCAGTGATTCTGTGCGTGTCCACCTAAGCCAGAGTGGAAAGAGGGCCTTTGTGACTGTCCCTTAATGATGTCCACACACGCTTTGGCCTCGACATGCTTCCTTCTGATAAGCACTGCCACACTCTCTGGCCACAGGCATGCTCGGCCACAGCCCAGGGAAGGACACTGGGGTTTTGTCGCCAGTTAACACTGCTTTGTCCAAAGAATTTGTCACACAGATATTCTGTCTGTGTATTGGAAATAAAAATTGTTCAATGTTAGCCTACAGTCTGTTATTTTTAAGTGGTTAGTCCACCTTGATGAGTAGTTTGTATTTATGATTAATATGCAAAGTTTCATTTGGCTTTAAGAGTAAATTTCAAATGGTTCATGTCTAATCATATTTTTACAAATATACATGAACACTCATTTTACAGCATACATCACACAAAACTACCACAGCGACAAGACCCTTTCAGTATTTTAATTATATTTGTCAGATCAATGTGCCTATAATAAATCAGTGACAAATGATATCAGGATTTCGACATTATCATCATCAAGTCTGGGTGTGTGCCGAAGTTGCAGCATTTATCTACAAGTAGGTGCAGCTTTTGTCTGACAGCATCTCTCCCTAGCAATTTGTCAGAGCACAGCAGTGGTTGAAGTGCGCCTAATCCGGCTTAATCTCAGTGGGTAATTACAGGTGGCCTGGCCTGGCTGGGTGGCAGTGATGCTCCTGACAGATTGTCCGTCTCTGTTTCCTGTCCGGGCTCGGCTGTTCATCCCTCTCTGTCACCTGAGAGATTAATGGTGCCTCTACCACCATCCATCTACATGTCATCTCCCAGAATGCCTAAGGTGCCAGACACGGCTTACACTGACTTGTTCTCTGTAACCCCACTAAATCACTCATAACACAACATAACAGGGAAAAATACAAACATTGCTACAGTGTAAAAAAGAGGGCACATTGTTGTCATTTTTGTAACATTTTAACAATGTACTTGCATGCATTTCATGTTTTTTAAGATGCCATGCTGTGATGCATCCATAGACCTGTTACAGGAGACTAGCAAGTTCCAGAAGAATTTGTCAGACAGAGTATTGCTAGTTCTGTATGGTAGCAGCAAAATATAAAAACACATTTAACATTTAATTCAGAGCTCACAAGCACCTCTTGCTGAGCAACCAGATGAAATAACAATCAGCTGCAGAATCACAAACTTGCCCAGAAATAGCAAGACATCCAACATAGAATCTTCTGTCTTGACTTATTTATGCATTCAAAGTCATCAATTAAAACCTCAATGTACATTCCATTATGATGGCAACTAGCACATTCCCATTACTTCATGATAACGAGTTAAGATTCCATGCACAAAAGCTATCTGTTTGAGTGCGTCTATGTTGTAAACAGTGCTTATGTGCCAAAGGTAGCTGTTTAACACACTCTGTAAACAGTGTCTAGCTCAGGCCTGCCCATTTTCAATTTGTCTTGCTTGACACAGCGACAATGACGTGACAGTCATTATGTTCCTGTTTAAGGTTCCCTTTTATGTTCTTATTATTAGTTAATCCACTACCAGGTATGCAATGTGTGTCTTAAGTACTCATTTGTAAACAACTGGAAGGCATCAGGGTATGACATCTAGCCAGCATCCAGTGGCTATTCACTATAAAATTGCCAGACGTATGACAGTTATTGTATTTGTATGACAATACAAATACATTTACTTTGTAGCACCTAATTGATTTATGTTGTAGTAGACTTTCTACTCTCAAAATTATAAGGGTAGCGTCCTAGCATCCTTTGTATTGTCCAGCTGTAAGCATACTATCACCAGCTATTGCTAATAGTCATAGTCTATGGTCAACATGTTTTCATAGGTATGTGTACACACTGACTTTACAATTAAATACATTTGTTACATTCACTGAGGTAAAAAAAAAAGCAATTATAAAGTCTCTGTAAATGTCCTGAGGTAAACAAGCACATAGCTCTTGTCCAGCGTGGTGTGTAAACTAATAATACAATGATAACAGTTCAAATGTCAAGCATTCTGGGTACTGCAGGAAAGACACACCAAAGGACTGGCCTACATGCCTGTATGCAAAAATGGATCCAAGAATACTGAAAATATTTGTAACATACATATATGGTCAGAGTCAATGGATGGCAACACATCAAGTTGTGTTTTGCATGCACATTATGTGTTTTCTAAATGGGTTGCTTATATGACACAGACATAGACATGACTGTCTCTCCAAGAAATGCTCATCAGTAAACATGTTTTTAATGAAATAGATTTGATTATTGCTTGCATTACTTAATATTGTTTTTAAATAAAATATTAAATATTGATTAATTTAATAAACAAACATGTATCTACTAAGCCTGTAAATAATTGTTACCAGCATACCAGCATGTGTGTACCATGGCTGGGTTAGCCTGGTAATAAGAAATGGCAATAGTAGTAGAAGTCCTGAGGTAGACGGGGTATGGCAGCTGAGCAGGTCAATTTCATGTAAACAAAATGAATTAGCCCCTTCAGCCATCCAGCTCTGCAATAATGGAACTTTTTGTTCTGATTTTATTATATAAATGTGGGAATATAACCAAAGGAAATCAAAAGTCCCTGGAACTTTGCTGTTGCAACATGGTCATATCCAAATAGAGGAAATGTGTACAGCATACTTTTGAGACTAAGTTTTCAAAATAAGGAAATCTGAATAAGTCTTATGACAAACTTGTATATGGAGGAGGGAGGGGAGAAAGAGAGAGAGAAACAGAGAGAGAGAGAGAGAGAGAGAGAGGACAAAAGCGTGCAACCCAATGGAGTCGACCCGGAACGGCGCTTCATAAATTCAGTCTGGTAGCGAGTTCAAGCTGTCCTGAGAGAGACGGAGAGCGGCAGATGCCAAAAAGGGGGAAACTGAGCACAGAGCTTTTCAGGACGGCGGGGGCCTGGAGGAGCCTTCTCTGTGTGGGAGGTCAGAGCCAGGGGCCTCTTATCTGCCCCCGCCTATGGAAGCCCACCAGGGACACTCGGTGCACCCAGAGGAAAAGCAGAATGCAAAAACACGGCAGGCCCTGGCTTTACATAGAATTGATCATTACTAATATCTTCTGGAATGTCCTCTTTTTATAAATAGAAAGAAAAAGAAACGAAAAGAAAATGGGCTCCCAGTTTAATCTCCGGCACGAGCTTGAGCATTGCCATGTTTAGATTGGAGGCCCTCACTGTGATTTGCAGCACCAAAAACAGTAATGACCACCATGAGTGCTGAGTCCAAGACCCCTCTTTGGGGAGTCTGTAGGTACTGAGCCTGTAATGGGCTTGTTAGAGGTGTCTGAACACAGCCCAGGCAACGAGAGCTGACTGTCTGTCGGAGAGAGAGAGAGACTTAGAGAGTGTGGGCAGAGGGAGCGGCAGTCTCATGACAACACAAGGCTCTTACATTACCTCATTCAGGCTCCCACACACATACGCACGCGTGTACGCACAAGCACACACATATACACACACAAACTGATACTATGCTGTGTTGTGTCACAATGCCTTGCTTCAAAAAGAACTGACTCTACAGATGAGCTCAACAACTAAAAAAAAGGTATGAAGGTGTACAAAAGTATAAAATCCGTGCTGTCATCACAGTATCTCATTGTTATTATAATCTAGACCATCATCATCATCGTCATCATCCCCATGGTTACCACCACCACCATTAACAAAACATTTGTGCCTATTTTCCATTCAAACTGTTGTATTCGGGATGAAGCCGTCCTTGTTTTCAGGTTGCACACATACAGTGTATCGTGTTTCTGTTTATTTGAGTTTTACATACTTTAAGTCTAGTGTAAATCACATTTAAAAGACATATATACCTCATTATCCCGCTGCAACTCTAATTCTGCAAAATGCACAGGAGAATATTCAGACCTCATTTGTGGTGTAAACACTGCTTAACTGATCCAGATTAACTCCCGTTCTCCGATTACCTCCATCCCGCCCCCCCACTGCCATGCAGCCAAGCCTCTGAAAAGCAGGAGAGGGAGAAGAAGAAGTAGAAGAAGGGGAAAAAAAATAACACGCTACAAAATCCCTGAGTAGCTGATGACCATATCATTTTTTTTGCTTAATTAGACTTGTTAAATGTAATTACGATCTAATGCATTCCATACTCAGATTACGGCCATGTAGCAAACCCCCCCTTCCCACCTCCACCCTTCACACCCATTCCTCCCCGGCCCCCCACCCTTTTCTCCCTGCTTACAGTACTAAGGGTTTGGCCTGAGTGGTGGGCGTCTGGAGCAGCCCAAGGCCATGGGCAGTGAAACACGTCCATCACTGCTGGTTATTAGGGGGACCACCGCGGCACCAGGGCCATTTGGTGGGCTCAATAACAATGTGGATGTGGGGTGGTGGGGCACAGGAAGTGGGCCCAGACAGGGCCTGTGCTGAGGGAAGCATGTTTTTTGGAGCGCCGGCCTGCACCAACCCTCCCCCCGCCCCCTTCTTCTTCTTCCCCCGTACCCCCCTCCCCACATCCAAACGCACAGTGACAGGACCAATTTAGGACAGACGTGGAGTCGTGGCACTCACCCAGTGCTCTCTGCTGATGACAAACGTACAAGTATCAGCACCTAGTGGGACTGTGTTGTGCTTGGAGACACGGAGCTAATGTTTGCTAGAAAATAAGACAATTGTTACAAACTCACCAATTGCAGGTTGTTTTTTTTTGTTCTAGCTTTCAAAAAGATTTTGTCGTACCACTGTTGTGTTTACTGATTTATATTTTAAAAATTCTATCCTTTTTCATTTTTTCCCTTAAACAGATGTTTTGTTAAACAGTACATACAGGACAGAAACTGTTGCCCTTTACAAAAAATAACAACGTGTGTCTCTTCCCTGTGGCTGTTGTCCTTGCGTAAGCTTTGAAGCTGTGTCCACGGTGGGGATTTGAGACCTCACGTGTTTTTACTGCAGTGCTACATGGGAGGCGCTCACTTTATGGCCCCGGCTTTATGGCAGTGCAGCTTAAGCGCCGCTCAGGTTTCGCTCGCAATTACTTCCCCGCACCCCGCTCACACGCCCTCCCCCTCTCTCCTCTCCTCTCCTCTCCTCTCTTCTCCCCGCTGCTCTCCTCCTGTCTTCTCTTCTCCTCTCTCCTCCCCCTGACCAGCGAGAGCCTGAGAGAGGGACAGGGCCCCCCTGTGACATGGAGGTGAACTGGGATCTTTGCCCTCTCCACTCCTTGTCCCTCCTCCACCTTTTCCCCTCCTCCTCTTCCACCTCCGTCCCCTCCGTTTCAGAGAAGTGAGGCAGGAGAGGGAGTCGGGCCGGCCCTATGCAGCTGGGCTCTGTTTATTTACTGGGTGGTGGTGAAATGCCGGGAAAACATGGCCTCCCACCTATTAAAGCCTGGGGGCAATGAAGGATGGCCCCGGGCTTTGCCCCTTTTCTTCTCCTCCTCCTCTTCCTCCACCTCCTTCAGCAGGGCTCCTGAGGAAGGGCCTGAGTCAGAGGAGAGAGAATGGGGAAGAGTTTCTTGTTTTATTTACGTGACAGCATTGGTCAGTGGGTTCGCATGTGCGCAAGAATCACAATATTCATTGTCACAATTCTACAAAAATCCCCTCTTTCAGAAACAGCCAATCAGATTCGATCTAGGAGCAAATTCTCCTTCGGTAGCACTACTGTTATCACTTAAGCCCTATCTTGTGCCACCACGCACAAGTGGCCTTTCTTTCTGAAAAGTGCAGAATAGTTCCCATGTCCCATGGCTCACAGCTGCTAATTGAAACAGATTCTAAAACATATAGAATGTATACAGTGTGATAGCGGCACAATATAGCGTCCCTGACTATGAAAACAGAAATGCCAGCCAACTCATTCTGAGGTGCTGAGATCATGTCCCAGTAGATGCCCTCAGCCTTGCGTGGCCCCTTATCTGGCTAAATGGCTCAAATCCTGAGACAGATTTACAGTTTAACACACATCGTGCCATGAAATGAGAGACATTATACCAATACATTCTGGTCTCCAATGACCACAGTAATTGGACATGAGGGGGAGGGCCTAGCAGTGGCAGTGATGTGAATCTTTATTCACTACCTGAGGTGTCGAGAACCGTTAAGCAGAGTGGAGCACACAAAACAATAATTTAATTCTGTGCTAATTTCTCGATTGCGCCACGTTCGGAAATGACTGATTTTTTTCGCCACGAAAATCAGTCATTTTCGACGATGTATAAAGTTCCAGTTAACACAATTTGTTAAATAAACCAGCCACCCTGTGAGAATCCCCTAGCCGGAGTCTTTGAATATACAGAAACTATTATTGCTCATTCATTAATGAACCAGAGGAAAATGTTCATTTAATCTGGTACCCTTGTGTTTCCTTCACTGGACCCCACAAGCCCAGCTTTCTCAGACATCAGTTTGGCTATGAGAGACAGAGGGAAGATTAAGTGAAATGGTGCTTGGCCTTACAAAAGCTCTGCCCAGTGTCCACAACAATGATCAGTGGGAGCATCATCCAGTGAAACAGACTTGGGGGCTTTATTTGCCGTGAAACCATGGAGAAAGAGAGAGAGAGAGAGAAAATCCAGATGACCGACAAAATGTGGATAACAAAATGTTCGGATCGCCATGGGAATTTTGCGAGAGCAAGGCAACCAAGCCAAATGGGCTAATGACCATATTGTCCCAACACATAATTCAGTATGATGGTAACTGCATTAAAAGTAGCCAGTGAAAGGAAATTTATTCAAAACACATCATGACTGCCTTTTGGCTGACAAAAACAGAGAAAAAAAGCGAAAAAAAGACGCCATTGCGTTACAGACTTTCCGCAGCCATGCTGTGATCCAACAACGAGCACTCAGCAGTGGATACTTGTCTTGATATATGAATGATAATGACACTTGGCCTTTTATTGCCTTATTGTTAATGCTAGTTCCATGGTGTCAGTGATGTGGCCGTTTCCTCTGAACACACGGGTGTCCACATCAACCTGCCCTCACACATCACTGCTGACTGGGACAGATCGCGACGTTTGATTGGCTGAATTGGATCCATCTGTGCGCGTTGGGCAGTTACAGATGTGCTTGGGAGAGAAATGTTATGGCAGATCACACTTAGTGGACTGTAATATGCCGTACTAATGATCAACTACAGGATGAGAAATGACATCGTTGTGACCTGTATTTATGGCAGAACATCTGTCAGAACTGCTTTGGCAACAGAGTCACACGCAGGCCAAGTTCAGTATGTTTTTTTGTTCTGGTCTGGTTGTTGTGCACGTGGTTAGAACAAAACAAGGCAGTTGTTTAATTTCTTTAAAAAAAAAAAAAAATGCTGGAACTTTTTTCGGTTAGATATTTAGGACTCATGTAAAACTGTTTGAGCAAGGGCACCATTGCCAAAGTTTTCCCCTACCAGTTAAGACGTAGAAAAAAAGTAGTACAGGGGTGGCCATATAAGGAATGTCCCAGCAGGCCCTTCGTCAGACACATGGCCTCTCGCAAGCCCAGGGGAGGGCCCACAATGCCTCACACATTCTGGGATGGCAGTGAGGCAGAACCAGGGTGAGGTTTGGGCCAGACAGCCGAGGGAGGGGGGCAGGGGAGCAGAGTGCAGGAGAGGGGAGGGAAGAGGAGGAGGCAGCCAGGGAGGGAACCGGGGGTGGGGGTGAGGGTGGGGATTGGTGTGGGGGGTGGTTGCTGGCATACAGAAAGTAATTTTCTCTATGTTCATCTTCAGTCATCAATATTCTTGCCAGTCCTCTGTAACAATGGTGTACTGCATTGTAATGGTATAGTGGTTAGGACGATGGTGGAAATCTCATTGTAAACACCACATAACATTTGGACTGACTTCAACAGTATTTTATAATATTCAAACAACATATGGACCTTATTCCAAACATTGCTTTTCTCTGTGGCAGTAGCAGAACATAGCATTTGGCAACATTATCTAGTCACTCAACCATAATATGAAAAAAAGACAAAAAAGAAACAATGGTCTGAGAAGGGGATTATGCTAGTTCAGAAGTATGTATATTTCATGTCACAGGAACGTTTTATCAGTTTTGGAAATCAAGTGCCTCATGTCGTTTCTGGGCAATAAAAACCCAGTGCCATGCAGTCTTGTGATTGTTAACCATGTGTGCCAGAGAGAGAGAGAGAGAGAGAGATCTCACACACTGCCAAAAGCTTCTTCTTTAGGACTACAGAGAATACACAGTGCAGTAATCGCATGCATGGTAATCTCAGATTACTCGGTTTTGTTCAACAAATGTCAACACGTATCAACAGTCATTATGAGGATGAGGAAATGCAGACAACAGACAACAGTTGGAAAATTAGAGGTTACCCACAAAATAGCTGCAGTGCTTCTTGGAACCATATGCTGAATGTCATTTAATACGTTTCAGTGTTAGCATGACACAAACAGTCTCAAACTGTGCATAAGACATACATACAAACTTTGTATTGTATATAATACATATCCAGATTTTGCTGAAACAAAATGTGCACATCAAATGTATCTAGAAGCAATGACGACATTAATGAGTACCAGTTATTTTCACTTCTGCTAACTATATTACCCTTATGAGAGGAATCTTGCAATATGGGATGTCAATTGGATGACTATTTAAATTTGATGACTTTGTGTCTCAATTCATTTCAAATCCATTATGATGAACAGTGAAGTAGACATGCTCGTCATGCAAACTCACTGCGGTAATGCATTTGTACTCAGAGAAACAGTATGTTCCATACTTGATTTCTGACACACACATTTGTCAGGAACACTGTTTACTTCCTCCCAGCTATTACGCGCTAGCTCGTCGGCGGGTGTCTGAGCCCTGCTGAATTCTGGGAACTGGGAGTTGTTTGGAGGGTCTCAGCCATTCTCCCCTCCCTTCTGGCACCACTTCACAAGAGAACTCATGCAGCTCAAATATTTCTGCGTCAAATGATCTACGAAAACACATCCCACTGAGAAGACAAAGGCAAAGTGTGTGTGTGAGTGTGTGTATGTGTGTGTGTGTACACGTGTGTGCACGTGTGTGTGTGTGTGTGTATCCATGCATGTTTGAATGCGTGTGGCTAGGTTTGAGTATTGCTTTATTATTTTTTTCACCGTAAGATAAATACATTCTCTTTATAGCACGACTGTGTCTGAAAACTGCTTAATTCTGCTCGCCAGCTCGCTTTGAATGTCTTGATTTTCCGTTGCTTTTCTAACAAGACTGACCGCTGTGGGGGATACTTGTGCACCCCGTTAGTCACCTTCGCTAGTGAAAGGTAGATGATAGCATATCATTAAGCAGGAACACACCCGATCCCTTCTCTGTCACTACCCAAAGATCAAGCCTCTGGCCCAGAAGTAGAGGATAGCCCAGAGGCTTGCTCTGGAACCAACAAACAGATCCATTTCCAACACACGACCCCACCTCCATTTACAAGATCTCTCATTTACCAGGTCAATATCAAACGGGCCAAACGCCAAACTAAATCTACTTGAACATAAGTTTATCGACACCAAACTCAAGAAGTTACACACAAGGGTAGTATGTTGTGGAGGTCTGGAAGTTGGTGGGTAATTCGGAGGCACGGGGGGCGCAGTGAGACCACCCTGTTTCTTTCTGTGCCCTTGGGGCTGGCCTCAGCTAAAACACAAGCATGTTAGGTAGGGTCGCCGTGCCGGGCTCTCCCAAGACTAACCCAGACCAGAACGCAGCCTCACTGACAGGCTGCTGAAGGGCCAGGGGCAACCAGAGCATAACTACACTGCCAAAACAGCCTACACAGTTTTGTGTATGAGGTGGTGAATAATGTGGAACCTGGATCTGACAAGATGCAAAAGGTGTACCATTGTTTTTTAGAATTTATGCAAACTTATCATATTCTGTTTACCAACAAATGCAGGGCAGAATGAAGAGTATAATGTATTACACAATTACACAAAAGTAAATGCAATAAATGAATAAGGAAAAAATGTGTGGTTTGTTAAGGCCAGATTCTCACAATTGCAAACAGTGGTTCTAACAACCATGAGTTATGAAAAGTAACGATTTGTTACTTTATTACTGTACAGTGCATCATATGTCTTAGCTTTGAAATTGTGTGTGATAACTAATATAATAATTTTTTATTAAACAAATAAAGTAAAAACATTAAATTCTTGTCTTTAATACAAAAAATAGCAGATATGTTTTTGAGTCGTTTCATATAAGTTGCAGAAAATCGTATAAATATATTTTCATTTTATAATATAAGACAGTCAAATATGGGCTGTTAATTTATCATAAATCATAGAAAATTCCCCAAACAGATTTTGATGTGTTTGCACAAGGACGTATTACATTTCAAATACAGGAAAATGTTTAGTGAGAGAATTAAAATGTTATTATATATTTTGTATGAATTATATATTTCATAAGATTTTTTACTTACTTTTCCTTCAAGTAGTATTCCTTCAATTTTCAATATGTTTATTGACTTACCAGTATTGTTTCATAATCACTTAACATAATTATAATATAAATTTAATAATTAATTTAAGACCTTTTCACTTTTATGATCTGTAAACTCTTACGACAAAAATAGAGAGGTTTGGTTTTGATTACAGAAATATGCACAACTGAGGTCCGAAGACAGAAATCTATGTTCTCTCATCATGAAATTACACCATGTCTTATCTGATCTGTAATTTCAACATACACATGAATTAATATAAACAAACAAAAAAACAAAGCAAATCCTACATAATTTTTATTTACATTTTAATGAATAAAAACACAAACATAATACTACTCATTCTTTAACAGAAATACAAATGTAATGACTTAATGTAATTTAAATAGTTTTTCTTTTGGCAGCTTCCTAAAATGTAATTGTGATTATTTATCCTCTCTCTCTCTCTCACTCTCTCTCTTTCTCTTTCACGCTCAACTCCTCTCTCTTTGGACCTGACCTTCCCCCTCTGCCTTGTAACTGCAGCATGTAGACATACATACATGTTCAATTTATCAACATCACAGCAAAAAAAACAAAGCAAAACAAAAAAAACACTTAAAGATGAAGCAAGGAGATGAAGGGGAAGGTCCTTGTGATAGTGAGTGCGGTGTGCTGATGAAGTCACAGCCCTGCCACAAAGAGCCCTTTATGCGCACGCTCGCCACTCGGTGAGATAAAAGCGTCGCAGACAGCTGAGACGCATTACCAAACTACAGGACCTCTAGCAGGTGTCTCGCCACTTGGCCTCTCTCACAGTCTGACACACTGCAACTTTAACTGACAGCATGTTGCTTCAGTTGAGTGGGCAAGAAGATTGGTGAGAAAGGAGCGTGTGAGAGCACAGCGTGGAGGTGTCCGAACGCCGAGATCTCCCCTGACACGGCAAGGTCTTCTGCCCAGGGCTATCCTCTGTGAGCAGGGAGAGAGAGAGAGAGAGAGAGAGAGAGAGAGAGGGTTGTCATCCACACTGGATTCTTTTTTTTCCCTTTTTTGGTGGGTATTTTCAGACATAGGCCCTAATTACGGAGGCGAGGCACGCTTTTAGCAGGCTTGTTTGATGACAAGAAACAGGTACGGTGGATTTAGCCAGAGGAAAATCGCATGAAGTCAATCAGGCAAGGGGGGGGGGTTGGGGAGGGGGGTTGAGGGGGCACCATATTTTTGTCATTATCAAGGAGCGGAGGAAATCTAGTGGCGGAGAAGCCTGAGAGAAAGCAGGCGGGAGGAAAGTGACCACACATTTATTTTGGGGAGGGCACGCTATTTAGCAGCGACGGGGACCTGATGACTCCAGTGCCTCGCGTCACAAAGCAGAACTGTACGGCAGACATGACCACAACTTGAGTGGTGGATGCAGGGAAGGCGGTGGGGATGGGGGAGGTGGTGGTGGGGTTGAGTAGGGGGTCCAGCAGTTACCATGTAAGACCATGAGAGACGAGACCAGAGATTCTGTGTGTGCATGTGTGTGCACTTTTGGGGAAATGTTTATGTTTGAGTGTGTGTGTGTGTGTGTGTGTGTCTGTGTGTATGTGTTTGCGTGTGCGTGTGAACATGCTGATGTTGGACACTGGCTAAACCTATATCAAACCAACAAAAATACTTACTCATAATACTTAATACATACTCAATGACCTTCTCTTAATTATTTAAACATACACTATGACATAGATTCTCTCTCTCTATCTCTCTCTCTCTCATATACACGCACACACACACATTCAGTCAGTTGGCGGTGAAGGCAGAGGAAGGACAAGGAGAAAGTCACGGCTGATGAGGCAGACAGTTGACTTCACAGAGATTATGGCTCATTTGCTCACCCCGGTCTGCCAAAAGCAACACTGTTTAACTGCAGGTACTCACAACCCGAAAGGCCTTTTTTTGACTAATTCCCTGCCCTGACCCTCCCCCTCCAAACCATTCCTGTCTTCAGAAAACATCACCTCTTTTCAAGTGGCCTTTGATAATCTCAGATTTTCATTTTTGTGGCCACAACATTTTTTGGTGTCACAGACAATTCTCAAATGTCTTCATAATAATCAACCATATGAAACTAACCAAAACCATTTTCTGATGAAAAAAGTTAAAAATGGTTCTGCTGTTTGCTCCTGCTATTTGTTGCCTGCTGCTACACTGTGCTGAAATATTTAAGTTAGTATATGTTTACAATAATACCTTATATGTATCGACTGGTATGTGAAATCAAATTAAACACCTGTTTCTATCAGTATTATTATTGTTATTATTTATTTTGTTTTAAATAAGCTCGCCTCTTTAAAATCCTATTTCTAGATAGGATTTGAGTGCAGTCAAACAAGGATGACAAAGAAATGTACCTTGACAATTTGAGTAAATAGAAAATAAAGAGTTGATTTTTTAAAGGAAATTGGTGGGATACAAATGTTCCTTCACAACAGCTAAACACTGGGAGTAGTGTTAGCCGTGCTGTTGCCATGGACAACAACATGGTATTTACGTGTGGGGTCACTTTCAATGGCCTGCTTGTACTTGCCTGGGGTGGGGCAATTTGAAAGCTTCAAGTTCATTAAGCGCCACAGTATGTGGACAAATAGCAAGCATGCTGCCCAATTAACATCAAACTGTAGCAGCAGCATCTGAGGAGGGGGGTGGGGTTAGTTGGCCCCTGCTCGCCGGTGCGTCTGGCATGCTGCATGGAACACGTTCGAATTAACGAGACCCTTCCAGTGCGCCCCGGGTTTGTCACGCGGCCCTGCTGGTGTTAATTTGTTTCTTTTATTGGGCCTCAGCAGAGAGCTGACCACCACCACCACCACCACCACCTCCATCACTGCCACCAAAGTTAGCCAACACTAGCTCTGTCGCAGGAGCTTAACTCTACACAACTGAAGCTGTTTAACCTCCCTCACCCCCCCTCACCCCACCCCCCCACACACACACACACCCACCCCTTCCCATCAACAGGAGAGCCTGCCACGAGCCTGTCACTGGTACATAAAGCAGGCTCAGTCGGGACCAGCAGGGAGAGGGGACCCTCAGAGCCCTCGCTGTGGGTTTGATGGCCCTGACAGAAGTGAGCAGAAGTCAGGTTCAGTGGCATCTCAGTAGGGGTGGGATGGGACGCGGGTGGGGCGGGGTGGGGGGAGGTAGTAATCATCAAACCCCAGGGTCGAAGGTGAAAGGGCGCAAGAATAAACATGACAGGACTCATACGGTAGCCATACACATCATCTCCCAGAGTCCTATTGCTGACTAATGGAGACCGGGAAGCTGCTGCTGTTTAAAGCTTCTGCTCGGCAGCAAGCCCCTGCCACTCCGCATGGGGATCTGTCCTTTCTCACTGTTGCATTAGAAATGCCACGCACTGCGTCTCTCCATGATGTCATGAGCATTATTCTCTCAGGTATGTCCGCTGCAGCACAGGAGGGTGTAGATTTGTGAGATACAAACCAGAGCATAAACATGTGGGCTGGAGTAAGCACCTCAGTTGATGCCCCGCTCACACAACACTTGTTTTTTTAAGCATCTGTAATCTACCTCAGACACACCCACCTCATGCAGTCACAGCCATACATTCTAACAAAGTGATTGCAGCGATATGTGAAAAAGTTAGGGTGGCCTCATAATCGTAAACATTAACCTTTGATTGCTAACGTTTCTGATGATTTGATATGGGAACCAACCCCTAAAATTAAGCGCATTGTGACCAGCACTTCACTAAGGAGTGTTTTTCTCATTAAATCTTTGAAAGACTTTGAATCTACCATACCCGAAACAAAACAGTGTTTGGCCAGAATGAAAGGAGAAGTCATGTTCTGACATGACGCTGACAAATTAATTTTTAGCACATTTTTTTTCTTACAGGTACAGATTCCATTTTGTGGTTAGAAATATGCCATGATATCTGATACCACTTCATGAGTAACTCTGAGTGACACTAGTTTACTGCCACAATGACAGCTAAAGGGAGAAAATATCACTTTTATAGATCAACAGATAACTTAAATTTTTAACCTTTAATGCACTATTATAGGTGTATATTCAATTTGCACTGGGTTTAAGAGCATTCACTATGCAAACTAGTGTAGCATATAGCATGCTTTTCAACTCACTGACCAATTTTCAACTGTATTCAACTTTGGCAATAACAGCATACGTTCCACACAACGTTTTTTTTCCAAAAGTAAATTCTGCAATATGTCAAAAATAGTTTATCTTTCTGCAGGATTTTCGTCTAGCAGTATATTTATCTAGACACATGGCACAAGTGAAAGGGTTGTTAACTGCGAGAGTCGTCCAATTCGTCCATTCATCCATTCGTGCCAAGGGACTTCCCTGTTACTTAAGTCTGTGCTCACGTACACAGTGTTTGAGTGGAACACCCTGAGGAACTTTTCATTAGCTCAAAAATAGTGGCACTTCAATCAACCACATTCTTTGTTGTCATGGCAACAAGGTAACAAAAATACAGGTGTGTACTTCACATGGATGCCATGGCACATTGCACAATCTTGGCGCAGGTGAGCTTGTCTAGCTGTCATCGTACGAGATGTCAGCCCATGTCAGTGGTGAGCTTTTGTGCCTTAATGACATCAGCAGCAGGGGATATGGTTCGACATTGGTGCATTACCAATTTTTTTTACATGATGAAACCTTGAGTCACACACAAAAATAAAGTTTATCCATTAATAAATCTGCTATCACATGGGGAATACCCAAATTTCTCTCCCCCATATTCTAGCAAAACTTGTGGCATTTGCAACATATGTTTTACACAAATTTCACTGCATTACAGTAAAATCTAAAAATATCAGTCACAGACCTGATCACTAACACACCAGCACAGACTTTGTACTGCTTAAAGTTTAGTAAAAAAAAAGACCCTGATTGTTATGTTCAGCATGTTAAGAATAATTGCTCAGAAACAACCCTCTTGTGTCCTTTTAAGAGACTGTGCTGAGCCTCTATGTGAGGTGCTTATGTGTTTTTCAATAGAATATCTTATGACACGAGCGCTGGCCAAAGTGATTACACAGCGAGCTGTGTTGTATCACCCGTGTGAATAGCTCAGTGTTGGCCAATGGACACTGCCTGAATATAGCTGGGCTTTACACAAGCAATGACATCATACGACTCTCTCGCTCTCTGCATACGGGGGCGATCAAATTGGGCAACATGCCCCTGCCCTCACTGCTGCTCTTAGACAGTGATGTCATGTTGGCTTTAGCTCATAAAAGCCTGCGGGGCTCTGCACTGTAAAGTACCTGTGAGCCCTATATCTGCCCCACTACTCCCTGAGATCTCAGGTGAGCTGCATGGGCTGCCCTGCTCTGGGCCGTGCTGGGTTTTGAACAGAGCGGCCCTTCTGCCCAGACACGTAGGCCTCCAGATGAAATTCTTTCCAGTAGAGTCTCTGGGCTGTTCTTTCACACCCCGATGGTTTTCTTTATCCTCCCGAATTGTGACACATTCTGATGAAGGCCAATCAGCCCTGTGGCAATGACCTGCTCTTAAGGTGTCTCTGTGTGCTCCGTGTGTGTGTTTATGTGTGTGTGTGTGCACATGTGTGTGTGTGTGTGTGTGTTTCTGAAGCCACAGGAAGAGGGCCAAGCCTACATGAGGTGTGTTGCTTTGACAGATATGTATTTGACACCACACTGTCACACTCACAAATAAGTGAGACACATGGTCTTCTGCCTCGAGGCTGTGACTCAGTGTAGATAGAACACAGAGTGTGATTTGTTAAGTAGATACAACACAGAGTGTGGTTTGTTTCAGCTGACCCAGGTACTCAAGGAGATACAGTATGTTCTCCCAAGCTGATAAAAAAATGCTCAAAGAATCGACGAAATATCGTGACTAATTAAGTAAATTTTAATGTTAAGTGGTTTTGAAAGCCTGACTTGGCTGATCAAGGTCCTAGCCCTGCTTTTTTTTTGTAAACGAGAGTTCTGAGTCAATATTGAAGCGCACCATGAGTACATGTTATATTTTCATTTTCTTACCATCAATGTTGATGGCCCCTCAGTACAGTGGGGCTTCAAAGGGCCCGGAGGACTCAGCAGTGGCAGTCCATAATGGGGACTGACGCTGTGAGGAACAGGGGATTGGAGAGGCCCTCCAAAGAAAACCAGCAGGGCTACACGGCACTGCATGCTCGAGCAATTCACCAGCCAGCACTGTGAGCTCCAGGCAAGCAGGGCAAAGAAACATATTCACAGGAGTTTAAAACAGTCCCCAGAAACTTAACACTTGTAGACACGTAAGTGCTTCATCTAATGCGTCGCCTCTGATGAGATTTGAAGTTTCTTTTATATTTTTTTTGGTAGATGGAACATAAATTCTGGTGTCTGTGCGGGGGCAAGCCTCACTCTGGGTGCTGACCATTCTCCTTTCACACTACACAGCCTCCTTAATCCATGCATATTTATCCCGTATGTCTACACTTCAAGAAACATCCAAACCAGATGCCATCTTTAGGCTAAATGACAAACACCTGAGCCGGTGACCTCCATCAGGTGACGGGCTGAAGCCCCATGTGTTACTAATTAAAGGGAAGGCCTTGCCCAAATTGGGTTAAACCAGCATGCCCAACCTCTTGTGCTTTTAGCACATAAGACTGTTATTAAACCCAGTCTGGCTATTCACAGGAGTGTGGGACCTCGCTGACCAGCTTGAGTCAAAAGCTGGTTCTAATGGCTGTCAAATGGCTCCAGCATGCAGCGTAACCAGGGCAGATGCCCCGCTCGAAATGAGCTCCAAACTGAGCCAGACAATGGGATCAATGTGAGAGCCTGAAAGCACACATGCAGCTATTTGACTCGCCACTCACCTAGGTCAGGGGTTATGAGGCGGTCAAAAGCTAACTTTAATCTCGACACCTACATTTATCTTTTTTTTTTTTTAATACAAGGACAAAACATTATTATTAAAGCATAGGCAGTTTTAAAAATTAGGTTTTTAAATATGTGTATTTAACCAGAAGGAGATGATATGACAAATGAATTTCAGTAGGCCAAGATTATAGCACCTTTAACCTTAGAGGTCTTGTCAGAACACTGAAGTTGCTGAAGCCTTATATTATTTTCTAACCTGCTGGCAATGCATTTGGAGTTTCATAAATAGTGTCCATGTTAATAAAAATAAAAGCAGCCATTTTTATTAGCGGTGATCCATCATTTGACTACAGACACATCAAAAGATATGAGAACATAGACAGGGTGAAGACAAATATATAGCTCAGTCGACTGAACTCAAAATAAAATTTAAAAAGTCAAAATGTGGCTCCTAGAAGTCTAAATCATAATTGCAATGTTCAATGTTATAAACTATAATTGCAATGATATTTTTGTTTTACAATGCCCAGTGGAATTGAATATGAGGTATCATTTTTCACTGTCCACCATTTTATTCTTCATCACGTGTGTTGTAGCGTAACGGTTGCCCATGCCGTCTTCCTCATGCCGGCTTGACAGAGAGAAGTGGGACAGGAGGTTGGGGTGGAACTGATTTGTGGTGCTCGTAAACAGCCTGGGCCTGTTCAGCACACAGTAAAATAGAGTTGAAAGTTGAGCACTTCATTATGTCTGTCAAGATTTGGAGGACAGACGGGGACACAAGGACGGGTCCCGTGACCGAGCGGCCTGACCCCACCCAAGCCAGGTCATCCGTCAGCCGAGTGGCGGCGACGCGTAGGCAGGCAGGCAGGCATGCAGGCAGGCCCAGTATCGGTCTCCCGGCCCATAGCACTGGTTCAGCCCGCTGGTGTCATTATTTACGGTGGCTCCAGCGGTCTTGAAGGGTGCAAAGTGTTTCTAATAAACGGTTTCGAGTTTCCCCACCTCATCTCTCTCTCTTTCTCTCTCTCCCTTTCTCTCTCTCTCTTTCTCTGTCTGTGTCTCTGGGCATGTGTGTGTGTGTGTGTGTGTGTGTGTGTGTGTGTGTGTGTGTTTGTGTGTGTGTGACAGCTCACGCCTCTAAAGAATCCCAGACTGCTGACAGCCCAGGGGTCGCCACTGCCTCCCTTGCTCCCTTTCTCTCTGGGGGAGGCGGGAAGGGAGGCAGGGAGAAAGTCAGGGAGACAGACAGAGAGAGAGAGAGAGAGAGACAGAGAAAGAGACAAAGAGACCATAAATAGCTGGCAGGTCCTTGTGTAGGATGGGATTGCTATTAAAGCAATGTCCAAATGGCTGCTTATATTTCACAGGTAGGAAGGCATGTTATGTGTGTGCGTGTGTGTGTGTGTGTGTGTGCTTGTGCATGTGTGTGCCTGTGTGCACTTGAGTGTGGATGAATTTGTGTAAGCCTATATGTAGCATATTTGAGTGGTTGTGCATGAAATTGTATGTGTGGGGGGTATGTGATTGTGTACATAAGTTTGATCTTGTATGTGTATGTGTTTGTGTGTATGTGTGTGTGTGTGTGTGTGTGTGTGTGTGTGCGTACATCACGTTTTTTTTTTTTTTTATCATAAGCTGTCTCTAAAGGGCGGGGAAGGGAGTGAAGAGTGTGAGAGAAAGAGGGATGAGTGAGATGACGCAGGCCACTCGTCCTCCCCTTTCTGGGAGGTGTGAGGGAGAGCGGAGGAGAGGGGAGGACGGCACAGGACGGGACGAGACGGTGAAAGGACCACTGACTCGACCTCGCCTGCCTGTCTGTCTGCCTGCCTGCCTGCCTGTCTTTCAGCCTCTCGGCCCTCACTGCTGCCCCCTGACTACAGCAACCCTCATAAACACACTGACCCTCTCTGCATGGGAGATGAGGGCATGCTGGGTCACCTTTAATTGGGGGAGCATTAAGGAGGGGCCGTGGGGTAATTGGAGAAAGAAAGAGAGAGAGAGTTGTATGTGTGTGTGCGTGTGTGTGTACATGTGTGTGTTTGCCTGTGTGCACTTGAGTGTGGATGCATTTGTGTAAGCCTACATGCAGCCTATTTGAGTGGTTGTGCATGAAATTGTATGTGTGTGGGGGGTGTGTGATTGTGTACATAAGTTTGATCTTGTATGTGTATGTGTTTGTGTGTGGATGTGTATGTGTGTGTGTGTGTGTGTGTGTGTGTGTGTGTGTGTGTGTGTGTGTGTGTGTGTGTGTGAAGGGGTTGGGGTGGAGTGGATAAACATATCAGATGAGATAGTGAGGAGGATGAAGAAAAGAAAAGAAACACACACAAAAAGAGGAGGCGAGCGAGGTAGCTGTGACGGGTGATAGAGACAAGCTAAAAGACGGAGAAAGAAAGGAAGAGACAGACAGGCAGAGAGGGAGAGAAAGAAAGAAAGAAAGAGAGAGAGAAAGAGAGGGTGACAGAGAAGCAGAAAGGGAGAGAGAGAGAGAGAGAGAGATGTGTCTGCGGTGAGGAAACCCAATATTATGCTATGGCTCTTCATTACAAGCTGACACATCTCCCATCGTGATTGTCAGGGACGGGAGCTCTTAGAAGAGCATTTAGCCAACAAAGAGCATGAAACCTTATCGCCGCTCTACATTTTATCTCCGCCCCGCATCGGTCGCCAGGCGACTCAGGAATTAGAGGTTTAATATTTGATATCGTCGGGGTCATCTGCATTCATGAGAACTTGGAGAACTCCTCTTTTTCCCCTCTGCTTTCCCAGACCGTGTCCATAATTTCCACATGACGTTAATGCAGGCCAAGCGCTACCCTATACGTCTCCCTGGACGCTCCCCTCCTCTGTGCTGCTAAGGAGGATCACTGCAAGACCAGATAGAGGGAAAGTGAGAACCCAAACAAAGTGTTTGAAGGGAGAGGTGCAGTAGGTGAGTGTGTGTGTGTGTAAGTACAAGGGCATGTGTACAGGTGTGTGTGTGTGTGTGCGTGTGTGTGTGTGTGTGTGTGTGTGTGTGTGTGTGTAGGTACAAGGGCATGTGTACAGGTGTGTGCGTGTGTGTGTGTCTGTCATGCATGCCTGGACAGATATATGTCTGTATGCTTATGTGTGTGTGTGTGTGTGTGAGAGAGAGAGAGTGAGTGTGTGTCTGTGTGTGTGTGTGTGTGTGTGCATGCACGTGCGCAGATGTGTGTGTGTGTGTGTGTGTGTGTGTGTGTGTGTGTGAGAGAGAGAGAGAGAGAGAGAGAGCTTATATGAGGGTAAGCTTATTTCTCTGTGTCCTGAGCTCACACCACAGCCTTTAGTTGATCTCTCCACTCCCCTGCATTGCCACCAGTCAGTCATTAACTCAAATGCACCATCCCTCCCTCATGCTCCATCAGCACACACAACACTTACTTACTGTAACATGGATGATCACCAACTCAATGCACTCACATTACCTAGGTGAACCACTGAGCTACTGAGTGTGTGTGTGTGTGTGTGTGTGTGTGTGTGTGTGTGTGCATCTGTGTAGGACCTTTGTAAGAGGCACGGTTGATCATGATCACTGAAGACATCAGGGTCAGTGGATTTATAGCCAGACTGAACAGTCCTATGAAGAGGCGCCATGAAGGACAGAAGCAGAGAGAGATAGAAAGAGAGAGCAATATTAAGGAAGAGAAAGAGATTATGGAAGAGAGGGAGAGAGAGATAAAGGGAGGGAGAAAGAGATGGAGCACTGAAAATATTCTGAAGCGTGTGAGAGAGAGAGAGAGAGAGAGTAAGAAGACATTGTGAGCAAGAGAAAGGAAAAGGACAGAGAGAAGGAGAGTCGGACTGAAAGAGCACCGGGCATCTTAATGGGGTGAGACGAGACATGCTCCTCTCCCTCCACTCTGTGGAATGACCATGGGGAGATGGTCAGCCAGATATCTGCCCTGGTATTAATCACAAACAACGCAGGGTTAAAGACCAGCCTCCTCCCACTGTCTTTGCCATACACACACACACACACACACACAGCCAAAGCACCCACAGACAGACATCCCAGTTAGAGCTTACTCTTCCTGCCTGGGAGACACAAGGGAGAGGGAGACATTCAGACTGGACTGGAGTGGAGAGGGCAGACAGACAGACAGAGAGAGAGAGAGAGAGGAGGTTAGAGAGGTGGAAAAGAGAACAGATTTATGAAGGGAGGTGGTGTTGTGTGTATGTGTGTGGGTGTGTGGAGGGGGTGGGGGGCGTCTGTGCATATTCTGTTCTAACTAGTGCTCATCTGTGGATAGTCTGTCCTAACTAGTGCTCATCTGTGGATAGTCTGTCCTAACTAGTGCTCATCTGATGGAGCCCATGGCTGCAGACATTTTATGCTTTCATAGGCATGCTGGATCAAGGGACGTGGCATACTGCCCTTACCTCTCATGTCCACTGGTACTCAATAGGTACAAATGTCTTAAAAAACAAAAGAAACACACGAAAAACCCCACAATGCAACAATGACTTTGATCTCTTAATATAGTATTAACTTATGACATAAATTGAGACAAAAATCTGCATCTCAGTAAAAAAGATCTGAACAGCCAACATTTTCTAAAAGTATCAGTAGTATTAGTAGGCCTAGTACTGAGGCAAATGCAGCAAATGTGCAAATGTAAATCCTTTGCAAACAGAACTGGTTGGTTCATAGTAAATTAACGATAATTGCAGATGGGGGATTTTAGTGCATGAGGAGATTATTGTAGGCGCCTGTGCTTCTCAGTGAGTTATAGACCACAACTGCATACTGACAGACTTTATTTTGTCACCTGAACAACTTAGCATGGGAGCGTTCATGTGCGTCAAGCATAAAGGAGTTTGACATGCCGGATAAACAATAGATGCATCTGGGGTATTTGATCCCGTCACTGGGGTAAAGCATTTTCTAAACATAGAAACTGGAATGATGCAGTAACTGATACGTGAATGTTGCTCATCTGGTCTGGCCATTTGTGAATAAATTCTTGCTCTGTCTTGCTTTGCATTTCAACGAAATGACACACACAAACACACTCACCTTGTTGGTGTACCTCCCTCTACCCACAACACACACACACACACACACGCACACACACACACAAACATACACACACCGACTGTATAGAGGGTCAGAAGCTGCTCTTTTAATACGACTTGTTTCATGTAAGAAGACGGAGTCTGTCAGCTGTCCTGCATTAACTACTGTTTTTAAGTTCTGCCCAGCCGTTTATTATTGTTTCAATAATATCGCATTACGCCTCCATCTTGAGTTTCAGCTGAACATGCCGAGCATAGTAATCCAAGTCATTCTAGGCATTTATCTAATGTTGTCCACATACCTAATATTTGACTTGGCCCCCATTGCCTCACCACTATGGGACTTATCTCCTAAATCAAATGTTCTCCTGCTTCAGCTGACCCCTTATTGTTCCAGTGGAATCAGACCTGCTCTTTTTCATAAAATATTCATTGCACTCACTCACATAAATCATTAACTTATATTGCAAAATTCAATGCTCCGTTTGTGTGTAGGATAGGGGACATATCTTCACAGTGAAATCTTGGACATATGGCGCACATCAGATAGTATATTGCAGATTGCCCTTTCTGAAAAGACATTACCACAGATGATCGTACAGAAGTGTTCTGCAGGCATTCCAGGTGCCCACAGAGTCATTTGTAGTGTGTGTTTTGGTAATCGGCAGAATGTGCAAGTTTTGACATAGTCAGGCCAACACATGTCTCTCTGAGTGTGAAAGAAAAAAAATTTACCTTAACTAACTTTGCTATCTCTCTGTTGTGTGCAGTATGTGAAAGAATACTGCCCATTTCACCAAAGAAATTCACTGGCATAAAAATGAATAAATATTTACAGCATTGACTTCTACAGTTTTTTGTTACAATTAGCCAACAAAACTGTTTTCACTGTCAGGTACTTGTCTTTAAATATATATGTATATGTAATCATTTAGTCAATCTAGTTTTAATTACAAAATACATCTTAATATGCATTGCAAATATTTGTAAGCTGTAATAGAAACTGAGCATGTGTTGTATTATGTTGCTTGTTATTGCAATGCAAAAAAATATTTGTGCTACATTGCTAAAAGTGTCCATTTTGGCAAATGATGATTATAATTAGCTTAAACAGTTTTCCCTTTCACATTTCTTTCTTTATTTTGAACATAAGACAAAGCTGTGATCTATAAACATAATTATCTAAATCAACACATTTGTGTCAGCTATTATAAAACAGATGTTGATTGTCTGTCCCCAAGAATCTAAACTTAGAAGAGCAGACAATGAGTCATGTGTTATCTATTTATCTCTCTCGCTCTCTTCCTCGATCCATCCATTCCTCCCTTCCTTCTCTCTATCCCTCCCTCCCATGCACACCCGCACTCAATCTCTTCCTCTCGCTCTCCTCCGCATCTCTTTCAGCCTCCTCATTACTCCAGCTCAAGGTTCACACCCTGCTTCTCTGGAATGCATAGGTGTGACAGATGAGAAGGGGGGGGAAGCTGGAGTGCAAGAGGGATAGACAGAGAGAAAGAGAGAGAGAGAGAGAGAGAGAAAGAGAGAGAGAGGAAAAGAGAGAGGGCGAGAGATTGAGAGATATAAAATAGGAGAGAGCCCACACTCATCCCTCAGAAGAAGCCTGTCACCATTAGATTGTGCTAGAGAAGTGTCAGAAAAATGCTCTTTGTCTCTTTCTCTCTCTCTCTCTTTCTCTCTCTCTATCTATCTATCTCTCCTCTTTATGCCTGCTATCCTATTCTTTGTGGTTTTGCCAGCAGTGGCCTGAAGGGGGAGAGAGACAGACTGGACTCTGGAGTACAAGATATTACTCATCTCTCACCTCCCAAACTCACCCATCCCATCCCCACCGCCAGCCTACTGTTTCAAGTCTCTCAACAGAGGTCGGGGGTGGGGGCTGAAAGACATCTCCATAGCCCTCCAAGGAGGAGATCAAAGTGGGTCATTCCTTCAACTCTGTGGCACCATAATGGTTGCGCGGAGTCGGGGAGGGAGCTCTCGCTGCTTGCGATGTTGTAACACGGATGATTAGTGACAGTGTAATACTTTGAACGCTCACCGTACAAAGCCAGAACCCAGCTGGGCCCAAGCCTTTAAACTTTTCAGAGGAGAGAAAGGGGAGAGGGTGGCGGGGGGAGGGGGGTAGTGGGGGTGAGTTAAAAAAAAAGAGAAAACGAAAAAACGTGGGGGTTCCCGAGCCACTGGAGAGCATTCAGGCTGAAGATGTAAAGAGATATCATATTCATTTTCCCCCTTTTATACGCGCCACGGGAATAAAGGACAACAAATAAAGTGTGGGAGGCTACATAAATGCCTGTCATTTTTCCCCTTATTGGAAAAAAAGGGAAGCAGAGAGCATGTTGCTCTGGGTCACAGTCCGACATTCCTTCTGGGATACATTGGAACCAGGTCTTTCAAATAAATAGTGGGCCGGCTGATTTAGCTTGAAGACATCCAACCAAACACTTTGTCTTAGTTTTATTTGCTATGAGAAGTGCACTACTAGCAGTAGTTCTTTCAAACAATACATTTTGGTTAATTAACCTTTTTTGTGTCCATAAGTTAGGTGCATTATCCTAAACGCTCAACTGAAAATAAGCAATTATCTGTCATTTGAAATGCAGTGAAGGATTTTTCAACTGGTAAATTGCTGTAATACAGTAGCTTTTTTGTCAGTTTGGATCTGTGAAAACAGAAATGTTGATAAGGTGTGTCAACTGGTACATTGGCATGCCATCTTTTTCGAAATTTGGCTCTGTGAAATTAGATATCAGAACATAAAATATCATGAATCACATAATATCATGAATAAGGGGCAAACGTTTGGGATGATGCAGCCTTTACCATTAGTTTAAATATATTTCTCACCCGAGACCTAGCCTGGGAGGTTATAGTGTCATTATTATTTCTGAGAAATTCTTTTGAACACCGCCAAGGAATGAAAAGGCATCTATGTTATGCACATACGTTATCTGGCGATGTGTGGGAGGAGGTAAGCACCAAAGAGAGGGGAAGACAGATTAAGAAATGGAGCAAAAGTGAGCAAGGTGGATGCGGGACGTACCAGGGAGAGAGTGATAGAGAGAGAGAAGGGGGGGGGGGGCGGGGGTCTAGGGTAAAATAGAAAAAAGTGGGGAGATCTTTCTAGATGGAGCAAGAGGTAGATGCGAGGAACGCAAGGCAGGCTTCAGCTTTCATCACTGCTCTCAGCCAGCATCTGTTGGATTTGTTCATCATGTGAAATGTCCAGTGGGCGCATGGAGACCCCCGTGACCAGATAATTACGCGCTAGCCACGGTGTGAAGGCAAAAAACGAAAAAAAACACAAGTGGCTGACAAAAAGAGAGAGAGAGAGAGAGCAAGAAACGAGTGCGAGTGTGAAAAGAGTGAGTGGAAGAGATGGTGAAAGAGTGGAAGGCTGTGATGACAGCGCAAATCCCGGCCCTGACTCTTCTGTCAGTGAACACTACACCATTGTGTTTCCAATTCCTCTGTTGCCCTTGTGCTGGCGTCTGGCCAGGGTGCTCCAAACCTCTCTCAAGGCCTGCCGGGCTCCACGGCCGGCCCATAAGCCGACTTTGTTTTAATTGAGAGCCCAGGCCGCTATCCTATCTGAAGCACATCTGTAGCGATGGCAAAGGGGGAGGAGGCTCTGATGGAACCGGGCCTTTTTTAAGGTTTCCAGGAGGAGGAAGACATCAAGGGATTTGAGGCAGCTGAGAGACTGAGCCCAGGGAGACTTTGAGGAGTTAAAGCAAACAAATTGCTCTAATTCGTACATTCTTTGCAATTATGTAACTATTGTTGTGGCAGTAGAAAGCAATGGAGGCTGGAAAGACTGTGGGGCGACGGGGTCAAGTTCTGGCAGATATCACCTCACTCACTCCCTCTTCCCAACTCGCCCCCACCACCCACCGTCCCCCATCCCCACCCCAACCACCCGTGGTCCTCCTCTTCTGTCCCTCCCCCTCCTTTCTCGTTTTCTCTCTTTCTCTGCCCCTTTCCCTCTCCCTCACTCACTCTCTCTCTCTCTCTCTCTCTTTCTCTGCCTCTCTCTCGGCCTCTGGGAACAAGGCCAACTCATGTCAGTACTGGGGGGCGGCAGCCAAGAAGACACTCAGAGAAGACAAAAGTTAAATGTCTGGCTGCATTCCTGCTTACAGGAGACATTCTAATATCCAGATGTTGAAAGGGGAGCTTGAGTGTGAGCGCTTTTTGTCTCTGACAAGTCTTTCTATCGCTCCTTTTTGTGCGTCCGCATACCTTCATATTTCCAGTCCGGCATTTTACCAGGTGGGTGAAATACCAAGGTAACTAAAACGAGTGTTGGAGAAAGGAGAACGGTAACAGAATTAACAGAACCGTTCTACCAGAAGCACACTGATGAATCTGTCTGCCCAGGAGGAACCCAGAAAATGTTCTACTGATAACAAATGACGAAATGATAGATCAGAAACTCACCAAAATAATAATTTTGTCTCCATTGTGAAGTAAAGTTGAGGGAGAGCATAAAAAACAAATCAGGACAAATAAATCACAAGCTTTTTAAAGCCATAAAGAGAGAAAAATGGTCTTAGAAAAATTGGGCCAAATGGACAAAGGAGACAGTGGTAGGAGAGCCAGTGACATAAATCACACATTAGACTCTTTCCACCGTCCCTCTCCAGCAACTTCGTACACAGAATTTTAAACAACAATATTCATGTTGAGATTGTCTCATATTCATAAGATGTCTCATAAGTCATTTGAGGATGTAGTAGAACAACATTCATTTCCTCAAGCAAATCTCCTGTCTGTGTTGTGTCATGATTCATGATATGATCATTTTGATCTGATAATGGGAAATTTTGCCTCTCTACATCTTATCCAGATCTGTTTACACTTAGGCCACAAACAACACAAACAGTTGCTGAGAATACTGAAAGGCAAGGCAAGAACACCAAAAGAACCTCACAAACGGAGTCAGGAAGTGAGGAAACTACCAGGAGCATCAGTCTTTACACACATTATTGTGTGTGTGCAGGTTGCAGTTACACACCATGCTATGAGCCCTGTGCCATCCCTGTGTTTCCCTGACCCCCTCCCCCCCCCCGTGCTCCTCCGGGGGCAACATATGCACACATACACACACACACACAGGTCCCATGTACAAACACGTAAAGCCAAGGGCTCCATCAAAGAGCATAGCCCCAGCTGCCACGGTGACTGCATGGCTCAGATCCTGGCTGTGTAATCCACTTATCTTAAGTGGGGCGGGTGGGCTGGCCACACCTGTCCTGCCTTCAAGGGGGAGACAGGAAAGACAGAGTCTGCCAGAAGAGCTTCACCTGGTCCTCACATGAAAAGAGCTGCTCTCTGCTCCATGGAACATGAAGGGCCATCAGAGGCTCATATCGCTGGCATGATCGCTGCGCCAACATGTGCTTTACAAGGAGAGGGAGAAAGAGAGATGGATGAGGAGAGAGAGAGAAAGGGAGTGAAAGAGAAAGACTGAGAGAGAGAGGAACTCTTCCAGTGAAGGTCAAGGAGTGGTCTATTGCACAGGTTTGATGGGTTGTAGACTTAAGATGACAGCATCTCCAAAACTGAGAATGCATTGGTGGATCTATTTTTGGCCAGTTGCGCGGATGCTCTCCAGCCGTACCGTAAATGCTCTCTTCCCTCACAGAGAAGGTTGCGACCTCCATCCGATGGCTATTAATGCTCTGTATCAGTGTGCTTTCTATCTAGCGATACATTAAAGCACAGGACATGACATTTGTTTGGACAACTCCTACTCTTTGAACAGGCGCTGGACCTCCATGCCAAACTTTCCTCAATAAACTCATTAAGGAAAACTGATTGTGTGTGTGTGTGTGTGTGTGTGTGTGTGTGTGTGTGTGTGTGTGTGTGTGTGTGTGTGTGTGTGTGTTTACAGTCATGCCTAGAACTGTAGCAGCTGCTTGAAGTCCCCATTCTCTGTGTGTGAGTAAGATACCTTCAAACCAATAACTTCCACAGACCTTTTCATGGGCTCTAAAAATACTCCAAATAATATCCCCCACTAAATAAACAGATTTGTAAAATAAGGAAAAGAAATGAGCCTTTTAAGGCCCAAAATAACTGCGTCTCTCTCCCCGCGTCTTTCATGTCTGAGGAAGCTGGGAACAATCTCATTGTTACATTGTTACGTTTCCTGAGCTCGCTGTGAAACCTCGGTGCTCCACATTGTGAGGTCACAGTTCTTCTGCATTATCAAGACACTGGTCCAGCAATCAGTCTCAGTTTTCACACATCTTTTTCATCTTCATGTTGCCACTTTCTCACGTGTTATAACACCCAACGCGTCAACAGCAGCTCCTGGTAAAAACAACAGCAACAAAACAAACTAACAAACAGAGGATTCTATAAACCTACACTGATGAAGTAGGTTTCTAGAATTTTATGATAACAGATACATGTTGGCAAGAACTAAACACCTGACCATCTTTTTTTTTCTTTAAATTTCTATTGTGAAGCCATTTGACATTGTATCTCCTCGGTAATGTCAGTAGCTGTGGCACTGTACCATCCAATGCATTAATGGGGTCTGACACTTTGTTTTAACAGACAAACAGGTGACACCAACTTTACTGTCTGTTGGTTCAGATCACAGCAGCGGAGGTAGCAGTTGGTCGGGGACTGACTGAAACCTGTTCTGTCTTTATTGCCTTGTAAAAATCAATGGCCTTTAAAAGGTTGTACAAAAGGACTGTGTAAAAATATATATCTAAAAACCAGAGAGGGACTCACACGCTCAGACATGGCATTGTAGGAAGGTGTGAGTGGAAGCGAGGGAAGACAGAAAGAGAGATAAGGAAGACACAGACAGAGAAAGAGATAGAGGAAAGACAAATAAAACACTGTGTGTCAAAATGTTGAGGCAGGTACTTGAACTTGGCAGGCATGAGTAAGCGGCGCACTGAACTGAGACAGATGGGGCAAACCCCGTTTAATTACCTCTGTACAATCAGTGCTGCACTCTCTCTCTCTCTATTTCTCTCTCTCTCTCTCTTTCTCTCTCTGTCAAGGCCCATCAGCTCAGAGGAAAGAAGAGCGGCCCTATCTTTGTGCAACTGCAGGATTAATGAACTGACAAAGTGTGTGAGAGATAGAGTCACAGGGCTGGCGGGGGTTATGGGGGTGGAGTAGGTCTGTGTGTGTGTGTGTGTGTGTGTGTATGTATTGGAGGCTGAACCTGAGTGATAACACACTACTCTGAGGAGAGTAGAGAAGTTTTCCACTGGTGTCTTGATTCTTCCGAACTCAGAGTCGCCCGAGTGTCCTAGGCACTGACCACAAAACGTGAAAGCAACACTTTTTGAGTAATGATTTTGAGTTCAGCTGCACAACTGTTTGTGCTAAATCAAAATGGCCCTTTCTATATTTTTCTCATATTGAAGTTAGACCCATTCTTACTCCTGTTAGGTATTCTGGGTTGAGACACGAGTCCATTTATTCTCTTTTATTTGATGCCAGGTTGACAATTTCAGCAATTTAAAGATTTTATGTGTTCTCTGTGGAAATTCCCAAACGGCTTATTCCCCTAATGATCAAATAAGAGGAGCGCAAGATTGAACACATGTAGACATGCTGGTTGAATAAGATGACCTGAGCAACCTCACAGAAATATGAAGTCGAAATTCCCCCAAATGTCAAGGGCGATTAGCCACTTCTTATTATACAGCTGACATGGATGACAGGTCAATTCTTTAAGCGCTGATGCAGACACTGTACTGTCAGTGTCCTCAAACCTCCTTTCGACAGCACCCCCCCCCCCCCCCCCCTCACACACACACACACACACACACACACACACACACACACCACCTCCACCACCGCCTAATTGCTCTTTTACCGTTTCACTGGCAGAGCCAAACTGAGGTTGTTTGAAAAGGATTGTGGGTGTAATGTTACTCCACTGTGACATGCTGATTGTACTTGTTTCACTGAGGCCAGACTATACAAAAGTTGAGTAGGATTCATTCACTCTGTCTCTCTCTTTTTCTCATACACACATACATACCTATGTAGATGCACATGCGCAGACAAATACATTTACAAAGGCTCTGTCACGACACACACACACACACACACACGCACACACACAGACACATGCATACACACACAGATCTACTTGCTGTCATCCCCCAGTGTCAGGCCATGTTCCCTTGTACCTCCACTATCCATTGTCCCCATATCCACCCCCCCCCACGCACACACACACACACACACACACACACACAACCCCTCAGGCAGTGACCCAGCCCCCAGCTTCCTGCAGCCCCAGCTGCAGTGGCTCCTGCTGCTGCTGCTCCATTTGGTGGTAATCAGGTGCAGAGCTGGAGCCCCACATCCTGTTAGCCCGTCCTGATTAGCACCAGTCAACGTTTCAGACAAATTTGCAAACCCCCCCCCCACTCCCACCCCCTGCAAAATACTCCAGTCCCAGACCTCCTGCCGCACACAAGCCCATTTTGATGAATACCCCTCTGTAAGCACGAGGAACAGGCCACCAGGAGTCCTCTGCTTCCCTGTTCTTAAAATAGACTCCAAATTAAAGTCTAGAGAAGTGAAAAAGAGTGAACTAGAGAGAGGGAAAGAGAGAAAATGATTAATGAAAGAATCTGTTTGTTTACATTCACAAGTGCATATGAAGATTGTGTTCCTGTTTCAGCTCTGTAGGAAAAGTTTTCCAAGGCCTCGGGTCTTTATTTCGCCCCTCTCAGGAATATCAGCCAGTCCTCTGCTTCATTATGGGATGTCAGCATGAAACCAGGTCTCACTAAACACAGCAATTCATCACAGCATGGGAGAGTGTCAAGTCTTCACATTGGACTTGATTTTTCTTCAGCCTCCCTTCACCCACTTACTTGTCACAATTAGGCTACATTCTTTTTTTTTACTAGGGGACACTAAGTGTAACCTTTTTTTTCATCCAGAATGGGTTTTGTACAACCAAATGCATAAATTAATGATTAAACTAGACTGTAATGTATGCCATTTTACCAATGAAAAAAAAGCTTGTGATCCACATTAATGAAACAACAAAGAGTACTCCGTTTCTGTGCAGAGAAAACAAAACACATGAGTTTACTTGTGCACTGATTTAACATGTGCTTTTCTTTTTAATTGACAAAAGGCTGAATGTGTGTATCACCTTGTGGACATAAGAAACAAGATTATGTGGAGAAAAGTAGCTCTGCCCACACACACAACTTTTTGTGTATGCACACAATGCTCTATGCTATGACCATTCCTTATGATTTTGGACTGGTCATTGGTCATTTGGACTGTATAAGCCAGCAAGCTAAATAGTGGCCAAAGTTTTTTTAGTGCATATCCTTCAGACTGTGGCATTCAATTTTTTCAAATCCTCCACCTTCCTCAGTTTGTGAAAGACAGTACTGCTGAAAAAGGTCAAGAGAATGAGGAACAGATTACATGTTTCAGCTTCTTAACAAAACTCTCTCCACTTCAGTCACAGCCACTTAGGACCCCACTTGAAATTTCATTTCACATTAAGGAGGATTTCTGAGTATGAGTGTGTTACGCATCTTCGAAGTGAGGCGTTGCCGTCACTGCGTTCCTTCATTTTTCTGCACTCGTGGTTTTGTTTGGATGCTGGCAGTCAGACGGGACTTCGTCAGGTTTGTGGAAAAGCGATTAACAGAGTCAAACTCTTCCTCCATCCATCCCTCGTTCCTTCCCTCCCTCCCTGGCTCGCTCCCTTCCCTCCTTCCCTTTGAGGGAGTCCTCTTCACTGTAGTTTTTTACAACCACTCTCTTTTCGCTCTGTTCAGATAGTGGCTTCTTCTTCCTGGAGGAGTTTAACATGCGTGACCACAATCCCTACAGTGACATCCCTCCTCGACTACACTCCTTTATGGTTTTAATGCCTGATGATGGCTCTCAAGCTACTGCCACACAAATATAGACTACGCTCCTCTAGCTGTATGGCTTGTGGTGTACCCAAGCCATTGCTCATTTTCACGTCTCGTGTCATGGTATTAGACTCTTACTGGCTGGAGGGGATGTCTGTTTGTCATCTGTTAGTCCAACATTTTCAATGACTCCTCTCTGCCCAAATTGCAGCCGTTTGAAGGAACTATAACATCGGTTATACTGCGTCTGCTGCTCTGCCCTCTTAAAATCCGAGGTTTACGCTTCACCTGGTGTAACAATTTTACGCTGGGGACACGGAAAGACCTTGGAGCAAATGGCAGCTAAATGTCAGGACAGTCTGACTCCTGTTGTCAGTCGACAGGAAACCAGCCCCTAAAACTCCTTCAGCCTGAACAAATGACAGAAACACTATCATGTTGTATGCTTCACTCTCCCCCTTCAGTTTTCTCTTCTCCGGATCCATTTGGATTTCTTCCCATATGGTTGAATTTCGAGTCCTTGAACATGCTAAGCTACACAGGAAGCTAAATCACAAACTCGGTATTTCAGTAAAATATTCAAAGGCCCTTTGTCTCTCCTACTGTGTGAGGACTCGACTGAAGCCCCTCTCTTCCTTCCTGACATGTGGTGCACTACAGCAGGCCCATCCAGACAGCGTGAGGTAGTTTACACTCTCAGAACTCCTGCCTGGCCCAAATGCTAGCCCTAATCACACAACATTAAGGTAAAGTGTTAATGCATAGCCTATGGCATAGCCATACATGGTGTCATGTGATTAGACATAAAACAAATTCAGCTCTTGATGAAGTTTTATTTTATTTTTATTTATGGACAGTCATTAATTGGAAGCATGACAAATTCTAAACCTTTCTAACCATGTAAACATAAATACATATACTAAATACTAACACAAATGTCACTATATGTTATAGTCAGCAGCTCTGCTGTTAAATTTTAAAGGCATCAAATTGTGTTTCAAAGTATTTGTTTTGGTTTGTCACCTTTTCCACGGAAAAATTGTTCTGATGTTTCTAGATGTTCTAGATATCCTCTGTTACCATGTAACATAGCTTGAGAGCCACATTTAGTGAGAGGACATGTATGGTTGCGTGCACATTAGTTACTATACACCACATGCTAAACTGAACATTTATCTTACTCAATATCCTAGTCAGCAGTTGTGAACTACAGCATTATGAAATCTCTGACTTTTAATGAACAGCGCATTCAAGTCGGACAAATCAGTGCAAAATGCATACTGATAGCTAGTAGTGAAGAGTCCAAAATGGCTGTCCTAAGATACTATCACTTATGAAATGTCTCTCTTCAGATTGGTGACCAATCAATAGTTTGACTGGATGTAATGGTTGTTTAATGCATAGTGCTTCAAGCACCATTATGCTGCATTAGGTGGAAACATTTAATGGAATTAATCATCACAAAAGGCAAATGTTTCCCTCTCCCCCTGGTGGCAGGGCACTTAGAGGCTGAGGAGGTGGGGCCTCCTCTAAAGTTCCCTCCCACGCAGGTGACAGCATGAGGTCCACAGGTGATTGGCATGCCACAGGGCTGGCCACCTGGCCCAAATGAGCTCCCCTGGGATGAGCTAAATCCCTCTCGCACAGAGAGCAGCACCTCCCCAAAACTCACCCAGATGCCATTACACAATCCTCTCCAAGATGTAAACACACACATACACACACAGACAGAGAGAGAGAGAGAGAGAGAGAGAGAGGACACACAATATCTTCAAGCTCTTGAACAAACACGGGGGGAGAAAAAAAGTGACAAATTGAGTATGCAAGACGAGCCCCGCCATTATGAGTCTAATGGGCTCAGGGTTGAAATCTGCCAAGACGTCTCAAAGCCACTGCTTCTGAGGTTTACAGTCCTTCCTGTGCCTCTACAGTCCACTCTTTTGGCAAAACCACAGACTTTTTTTTCTTTTTTCAAAAAAGTTGAGTTTTCCACAAATGCTAGGATATAGCTGCATTTAAGAAGTAGGTGAATGCATTGTTAACAATGTTTTTTTATTTTATTTTATTTATTTATTTAAAAAAAAATTTTGTTGTCTTTATGTGGTGAAGGGGATATTTCACATTGAAAGCCACAGCCTCTCATTGAGTCAGTCAGTGAATTAGGTTCTTGCATAGCACTCTTCCTGACCTGGGACCAGAAACAATTAAAACAGAAGGGAAAGTAATGAAACTCCCTACCAAACAGCAATGAGCCAGTCGCTGAAGTCCCTAAACAAAGCGCCTTTCATTTGCAGAACACAGTAACTGAGAGACAGAGAGAGAGAGAGAGAAAGGGGGAGAGAGGGACTGACTTTTACACTTTCTGCACAATTTCCTCCCTATTTCCTCCCTGAAGACCGTTGTCTGCAGAATGTGCAGAGTAGGCTTTCTGTGGAGAGGTGGCTGTGGGACCTGCCAGAGCACAGAGCTAGAGAGGAAAAAAAGGAAAAAGAGAAAGAAACTCTTCCCTTCTTCCATGGCTGTCCGAGAGCTGGTGGATGGAGTTATTACCCCTGCAACCTCTTTGTGTGTGTGTGTGTGTGTGTGTGTGGAGAGAGAGAGAGAGAGAGAGAGAGAGTGTGTTTGCATGCATAAGTATATGGGTATTTGCGTACATTTATGTCTCTCTCTCTCTCTCTCTCTCTCTCTCTCTTTTTCTCTATGTGTTTATGCCTGTTGGGTGGAATTTGACTAGCATGCATCACACACCAGGCCATCCCCCGCCCCAATCCCCCAAGACACACACACACACACACACACATTCCATCTTCATACTCTACCACCTGAGCTCAATGACTATTGAAAACACAGTCGGCTGTCAAAGCTAAGCAGTTGGGTTTGCATCTCTGCTGCTAATGTTGTACATATCATCCAACTGTGCTAACTGTGTTCTAACAGGCTAGTTGGGAACTGCCATTTGAACCCTAATAAGATAAGGATAATTATTTACTTGTTATTATTTATATTTATAATAAGGATAATTATTTAATTATTATTTACTAATTTACTTACTAAGTACTAGAATATAAACACTATAGCAAAAAATCCAAGACAAAATTTTGTTTTTACATTTTTTTTTTGGTCTACAGAGGGCAGAAAGGTAAATGTCCATCCTTGATGTCACTCAGCATTCACAGGAATGAGATGGCAAGGTCATGTGAGATGAGGTGAGCCATCCCATCCGCAGAGTTGTCAGGAAAACCGCTTTTATAGGTGTCAAGTACTTCAAAAAAGCTTTTCCTGCACACTTACTGCATGCTTAGTCTTCGCCACAGGGACCAATAGAGATATGAGGATGTATTTGTGTGTGTGAGTCTGTGTGTGTGTGTTTGTGTGTGTGTGTGTTCCTGTATTTGCATATGGGTGTGGAATCACACTGTACAAGGACAACTTGTAAGGTTGTTTGACAAATACGTAGAGTCAGAGGAGCTGTTTACCTGTCCTCGTTTTGCCAGCTGAAGGAAAAATATTATCATTTGCGTGCGAAACTGAGAAAATCCAAACACAAGTCTTGATCCTTCAGCTGTCTGAGTGAGGTTATCACTGGGAAGACGACAAGGTCAACACAGTCATGCATTCTAGTGACATGAGCCTCTCAAGGTCTCAAAACATCCTCAATTGAGGATCTAAAGTAGTTTATACTGCGATAAGAGCTTTGTTGTGATTGGGGCATGTTATATTGATTCCTTTTTTTAGTTTTCTTTGTGCAATTTCCAGTTTTTCAAAAAAGTTTTTCAATGGAATTATGATTGAATGGAAAAGATGACTTTTGATCACAGTCAATACCGTGACAATAGCATATCAAGGTATGGCTTTGGAGCAATTGTGTTTTTCTCATCATATGAAGGTAAGCGCTTGAAATGGAACACAGCTTGCTGTCACATGGCTGGAGCTTCGCTTGGAAAAAGACACTGATATTGGCCCTCGCGTGGAATAAGCTGATCTGAGAGAGTCTGCCCAAAACAATGGCTCTATCGTGTGTGTGTGTGTGTGTGTGTGTGTGTGTGTGTGTGTGTGTGTCTGTGTACATGCATCCATCTGTGTGTGTGAGTATGTGTGTGTGTGGGCTGCCTAAGAGCCCTTTTCAGGCCAGGCCCCCATACTCAGGGCGATCAAACAGAGGAAGCTGGGCCTGGGGTGGGAAGGATGCCCTCTTGAACCCCAGGAAGTGTGCCTTCAGGATGCCCACCCCTGCAAAGTGCCAGGTTGCTGCTGAGAGCTCTTGAGCACTGTCCCCAAATGAGAGGTCTTCTCTGTCCTCCATTCCAGTCCACTGAGCCACTTTTAGTGTGTGCACTTTGTATGTGTGTGTGTGTGTTTGTGTGTGTGTGTGTGTGTGTGTCTGCTTTTAAGTTAGACAGTGTCTCTTTCCATGTGTCACCTAAAGCAACCATGACACCTTTGACTCCAAAAAGTGAAAGACCATAACAATACCATTCCACATAACTGTTTACTTTATTATTTTTGCACCTGTCTACATCAGGAGCTAACAAAACGTCAGCTTACATACTTAGCTCTCTGTTCTCCTCAACTTAACTGGAAAGGCTGTGGTACATGATAATGGCCGACATAGTGTTTGATTCCGAACAATAACAACAAAGACATGCCGTTTAAGAAGGGATGCATATTTGGCAAAGCTTGCTGGGAAGCAATAGTGTGGGATTTCCACGACCATGAGACTCATTAGGAAGCCGCAGGAATGCATCATTGGGTAAGTGTTTTTCAGTAGAAAAATAAATGATGGAATCTGTGGTGACATCAGCCAGGAGGAGTAATTGTTCTTTAAATGCCAGTTGCTCCAGTTCAACAACTTAATTGCAGGTTGGTTAGCCAGATGTGACAGGTATGGGTGTGTTTCCCACCACCGCCATGATGGTTATCACTGTATTGACAGTGCTTCCCCTGACAACTGGCCACAGCAATCAAACACTCTTTTTAGATTGTGCTTAAATGTATGCTCTCCTTAGGCATGGTAATGGGAAAGAAAAAAATTAAACTGCAAACCGGAGAAAGATTTCTAACTGTGAATTGCTCGGTGATGACACTTCAATTGCACCACAGTTAGAACACGATTACCCTGAAATAAAAATAGATCATAATAAAACATTACTCTACACTTGAAGGAGTACTCAAATACATTCAATCACTGTGTACTAATTTCATTTTTGCTCATCCCTGTCTGTCTCCCTCCCTCCCTCCCTCCCTTCCTTTCTTCTTCCCTTCTTTGTCCCTCACTCCCTCTCTCAGTCTGTCTCTCTGTCCCTGCCCCCCACCCTCTCTCATTGCATCATGGAACAGTGGGAGGTGAGGCAGGGGGCCAAGGAGAAGGAGAGAAGTCATTAAGATAACAGGGGTGTGAATGCGATTTATCAGGCAGCCACTCCCTGCATACACGTACACACAAACACACACACACACACACACACACACACACACACACACACACACACACACACACACAAAAACACACACACGTACACCCACTCACACACTCACACACTCACACACACATACACATACACACATACACAAACACTGTGCAACATAGAGCAGCTCTTATACAGCACAACGACATGGGTGAGGCCCTCCCTCACTTTCTCTCAATTAAAAAAGCAGTGTGAACATTCTGCTGCAGTGCACTGACACCTACTTGCCCAGCCGAGCCCCAGCTGTCTGTGTGGATGGTCAAGTTATGCAGCATACTGGCCCAGTAATCAGAGGGTAAACTCCTCCAGATTGGGGCCCACTGCAACTAGCTCCTTGAGCTTAGTGGCAATAGACCATTGCAAGAGAGTTCGATTACTTTACTATTATGAGTCAAAGCTTCCCACGGTTTCTGTTTTAATGTTCCATATATTATTTTGATATTCAAAATAGAATTTTTTGTTTGTTTGTTTTTATTGTTGAAATGGTCAATAGGCCACTGTGGAAGGCATGCGGCTCTGAAAGTATATATATAAGTGTATAAGGATAAGTACAATAAAATGTTCAAGCATTTATTATTATTATTTTTATCATCATTATTATTATTATTATTATTATTATTATTATTATTATTATTATTATTATTATTATGATTAGATCACCACTCATCTGTCAAGGCGCAGGATTAGTTATTCCTATTGTTGAAATGGTCTAGAAGTCACTTTGAAAAGCATGCAGCTCTGAAAGTCGTGACGCATGGGACAATATTATGCTTTCGTCTGTAGATCAGACTCTAAGGCACCCAACACCCAACTTCAAGCTGGAACAGCTCAGAGGATGCTTTTAGTACAGTACAAAGCACAATGGATGCATGGGCACAATGCTGAACGAAAATGATCATCAATCAAGTTGCCTTTCACTATTTGATCTGTGTCTGCTGCGCTGCTGCCTTGTTTGCTCTCTCTCTCTCTCCGTTTCTCTGCCCTTGCTTTGGTAATGGCACAGTAGTGGTTTCCACAGAGGCACACACACACAAACACATACAGAGTCCTCATCTGGAGCCAAGTGTGCCCACACTGTTTATCTTTATGCGATGAGGCCCCAGATTTTTGGATGATGAGATGGTTTCACAGTACCTGGAGCAATCTCTCCTCCGCACCTCCTCCCTTCAACCACACACACACACACACGCACACTCTCACAAACACACACTCACACAAACACACTCTCACAAACACAGATACTACATTTGGAGGGATACCTAACTTACAAAAACAAACCAAATATATACACAATAGAAACCCACACACAAAAGCGAGAGCACACACACACACACACACACGCACACACACACACACACATACAAACATTGGTGCCCCTCCCTTTGCTGCCATGCAAATGCACAGACAAGTGGCTGGGAGGCGCTGGTGTTTTTCTCCATTAAATGGGCCAGAAAATGATGTGTGCTGTGTCTGTGCGAAAGGGCTGTCTCGCAGCACATGATGGATGAGGCCATCATCCATGTTGCCTCTCAATTAAGTGGCTGTGTCTAAACACAGTTTAGCTCCAATTTGCCTCAGTAGCAGACCACAACTGATTGCGCTTGCTGTCGCATTCTTTTTTAACCTCCCATCTCCTCTCCTCTTCTCTCTCTCTCTTTCTCTCCCTCTTTCTCACCCTCTGTTGTTCGGTGTGACCACGCAGTCCACAACAGATCCACGAGAGCTGTAAGTATGAACAGATGACGTTGTAATGTCTCCCTTGTGAGTAGCCTGCTGATGGGACACTTGATAATGTGGGGGAATTGTTTTGAGAGAGTGCAGGCAAGCGTACGAGAAATTGTTACCAACTTTCACTTGAGGCCTTAGCTCTGTTTTTGTGTCATACCAGCTCTCCTTCCCACCACGTTACATTTTCCCTTTACCTCTATACATTTCTGACTTTCTCATTCGACACTTCTTTTATTTTTTTACTATAGCTGTCTTTTTAATGCAGTCAGCTTATCTATTATATCCATCAGTTAGTTGTAGTTACTTATTTTCCTGGTGCCTGGTTCTCTCTTCAGATACAATATTTATCTATGCACCACACCACACAAACACTGTATATATCTATGCACCACACATGGGCTTTGTTTTTTTTTTTTTAGAAAAGAGACACGTAGGTTTTTTTTCTGACACATTTTGGTCGGAAACTGTCTGTCTGTCCGTGTTTCTGCTTGTCTGTCTGTCTGTCTACAAGCTCATGAACATGCCTTCAGGGCTCAACACATAGCTGCTGCGCCCTGCAACACAATCGCTCGCTCTTGTCAATCACCATCAACATCAGCAGGAGTTTCACTTGGAAGTGGATGCACACAACTGGCTTTGTTCTCCATATGAAAAGTTGACTGTGATGGCTACGGGAGGTGCTTCAATCCAACACCCCCCCCAAACTACCACCCTCCTACAACGTCAAAAATCGAGACGTCTGTCTAGAGCACGTGTTGAAACCTTTGAGTGATTCCCTCTCAGAGCAGGGCTCCCCTCTCTAAAGTATTTATCAATGCAGGTCTGCTGTGGCACAGGAATGCGTCCATTTTCAACACCCCCTTGATAAGGTTTGCGAAATGTTTCGTACGGCTTGTGACGGGCCGATGAAAGAGCGTATTATAGAAACGGAGAAAGGTATGGAGGAGAAGGTAGTGTGCACGCTCCAAGTCAGAGGAAGAAACCCAAGACAGAAATGGAAAAAAAGAGAACCCTCTGCAAAGGTAACCTGACGCCCCTAAACTGCCACTTTTAGGAGGTGTGAAGGGCCACAGAGGGCCCCAAGAAGCAACAATCAGCTCTGTGTGTGTATGTGCGTGTGTGTGTGGTGTGTGTGCGTGTGAGGGGACCTGATTGCCCAGCCTCACTCAACCTCACCCTCAAACACACAAGGCACTGTCTGTGCATCAGTCAAGGCACACGTTGCACACAAATACACACACACACACACACACACACACACATACACATGCTACATGCTTCCACACAGTGTGTGGTTTGTGTTCCCTTTCCCTCCCTCCGTCTCTGGGCATCTTTCTCTCACTCTCTTTGTTACTCTGCTCTCTCATTTGTGACACTGATCTCACACTCCCACCCCATTCGGTGGGCATCCACACACACGCGCACACACACACATATAGAGCACGCGTCACAGGGCCACAGGTTACAAAACAGTTGTTTGCTGACAGGCGGCTGGCTGGTGTAGCCCACATCCCTTTCCCACATGCTGATAAAGTGCTGTGATAAGCTAGAGGGGCCCCCAGCCCCCAGGGCCCAAGTCAAAGAGCTGCTTGTCTACTAGCACACCAGGAGAGTGGGAAAGAGAGGGAGAGAGAGAGAGGGAGAGAAGGAGGAGGAGGAAAGCAGCGGGATGTGTGATATCAGGAGGTGGAAGCAGAGGTGGAGGAGAGGATGAACGAAAAGAAAAGGTATAGAGAGAGAATGAAAGGAAAGGCTCACGTGGAAGAGCGTGAGGGAGAGAGGGAGGAGAGAACATGACAGAGAAGGAGGAAAAATTGAGGGAGGTTAGATGAGGAGAGAGGAGTAGGAAGAGGAGGAGGTGATGAGAGAAGGAGAGGAGGACAGACATGACTTGTGCCAGGAATGACAGAGATTTTACTCTGATCTGAGATCAACTTGGGTTCAATATCATATACGGTTTCAACATCAAAGAAAAGATGAGGGAATAGCTTGGAAATTAGTAGCTTAACAAGTAACATTATGCAAAAGACACATGGGTAACACTCTCTATGAACCTGACATTCATAAGGCATTATAAACACTCTCAGAAAGAGTTATAATCCATTAATAAAGCCTTATAACTAATGACATTAGTATTCATAACTGTTTATACATTCTCATGACTGTACTCATAAGACATTATAATGTTATCATATAACCTTTGCAATTTCCTTACAAATTTCGCAAAGCATTAAAAGTCACATTAAAGATAAAACCATCACCAGCCTCTCATAGTGAGCAAAAAGGGCACTGTCTCAACATAAAGGAGGGAAGGATTTGTATACACCCCTCAGGGTGTGTGTGTGTGTGTGTGGCAAAGCATTAAAAGTCCTACTAAAATATGAGCAAAATAGAATATGTGCTTCCTAGATGCGCAGTGTTAAATAATCAAAACACGTCATGAGCCAAACAGTAATGATTGCTTTTTCTGCATGTTCACTTATGGCTGTAAGTGAATGTGTGAGCATATTGTCTCTCACAGTCTGTGAAGGTTTTGTTTTGTTTTGTTTTGTTTTTGTGCAGGTCTCAGTGTGTGTGTGTGTGTGTGTGTGTGTGTATGTGTGTGTCTGTATGTATGTGTGTCTGTATGTTTGCATGCCTGTGTGTCTGTGTTTGCATGTATGTCTGTGTGTGTGTGTGTTTGCAATGCATGCATGTATGTATTTGTGTGTGTGTGTGTGTGTGTGTTTGCAATTTGCATTTGTGTGTGTGTGTGTGCGTGTGTGTATGTGTTTGCATGTGTGTGTGTGTGTGTGTGTGTGTGTGTGTGTGTGTGTGTGTGTGTGTGTGTGTTGTGTGTGTGTGTGGTGCCTGTGGTGCCACCAGCTGGGGATAGGCTGCTGAGTGTTTATGTTAACTAATGAGCTAATTACCCTGGTCTTAATCTACCCAGTTTGACTCATTTCACTGGAATGCTGCTGCACTCAAACACTTTCAGATTACGGGTCATTTCCTCACAGTTAGAAACAGACAACAAGAGCCACATACCCCTCTGTGCTGCTATTTTCACTCCATCTCCCTCTGTCTCTCCTCACATTAATTCTAACACATATGCAAACCACTCCTCACCCCATTCATCAGGAAAACTGAATTCTTGCATATCAGCATATAAGGCAAGGCTGATTAGAGGCTAAATAACAGCTTGAAGCACTATTCTGCCAACACTGCCACTCTAAACATCACAATGCCTTGATCCCACTGGGGCTATGCATATTGAATTCTTAGATGACTTAAGTACATTATGAGAGGGCAAATTCATATTGCAGTTAAGATAGCTGAGGTGTCTTGTGTTTACCATTTCGGAGGAGAGCCAGAGCGTGGCTTTAGGATTTGTGTGAGCCCCTTCTCCACCACACCACCCCCCCTTCATCCCCTCCACATGTGGCACCTCATCTCACTCATCCATCATCAGCTCTTGCCTCAGCCCCTCAACCTCTCTTGGAGGTCCTGTTCAACACCCGCCCCCATTGCCCCCCCCCAACTCTTAATCTGCACACACATGTACACACTCATGCATACACACACACACACACACACACACACACAACCACACAAACGCACACACACACACAAGCACACACATGCACACAGACACACACCATTTACCCTCATTTCAAATGAAAATAGAAACTTCCATAATTTGTAACACTCGCAAATGTGTGCACAATCAACAAACCTTTCATTTTAAACTGAAAAAAAAAGTTTCATTTTTCTTTTGTCCGCAGAAGAAGACATTTTGACCTAAGCTTTAGTCATTCTAGAGCGGAGGCCACCTCACTGTTTCCCTTTGTGAACAGAAAGAGAAAGAATGATAGAGAGAGAGAGAGAGAGAGAGAGAGAGACAGAGAGAGTCCATTCAGCGGGAGGCACGTCGCTGGATATTTAAATGCTCATGTTTGTTTTTCTTATGATCCCGTGTGTACACGGGACTGCAGATAGAAAGCACTTGATCTTTTTTGAAAGGGATTGCACCAGGAAAGGGAAGGAAATGTTGCTTTGGTGTTCTCTATATTGACGGAATGACTTCCTTCAAATAAAGAAGCGTTCCATTCCATTCCAACCTCTGTTCTGTCTGGAACAACCTGCTCATTTCCTCTGCACGGGGCTGACCTCTGAACAATGAGCGGAGAAGGAGCTCAGACCCGGGGGCGCAGGGGGAACTTACTGTAAGCGCCGTTATCACACTCAACTTTATTCCTTTGGCAGATAGGAGTGCAGGACAGATGGTCAGGAGTTACAATAGATACGATTACGCTATTGAATTAGTCATTAGACAACCAGTGCCCTGTGAGGTACTTTCCTGGAGAAAGGAACTGAGGAATTCAGATTGGTTGCTGCTGAAGCTTATTCGGTTTTGGTTTTTAGAGATACATCAGGTTGAAAAAAAACATTCAATATTCATATTTATTCATATTCAATAAATACATGTTTTAATTGGTCCACATCAACTGAAGATGCGATGAGGATAGATTTATAAGTGAATAATGTTTAATTCCAATGTAGACTGATGAAGAAAACTGACTGGGTGACATCCTCTGTGTAGTCCTTTGGTGAGCATAGGGCGGAAGGTGACTACAGGAAGAAACCGAGGGTGTCACTCCGTGTCCGAGCCTTTGTGGACACCTATCCACCCTGGTCCACCCCTCCTCTCTACACCCCTCTCACCCCTCTCTCACACAGCCAGGCCACAGTCTCCCAGCTGTCCAGGGGAAGCACGCAGGCCTAAAATAACACCATCACCAGTCTCTCATAGTGAGAAAAGAGGGCACTGTCTCAACATAAAGGAGGGAAGGATTTGTATGAACCCCTCAGGGAAGTGTGTGTGTGTGTGTATGTGTGTGTGTATGTTAGAGAGAGAGAGAAAGAGAGAGAGATACTACAGGGTAGTACTAGTTGATCTAAATGTAATACTATTGTTAATTATTTAATTAAATATGTATATAAAAAACAGAGTTTAACACTGAAAAGTTTTACTTAACTGGGTGCAAATTGGCAGACAAACTCGGAACGTTGCTGTGGGTAGAATAACCAGTCAGTGTTTCTCATATAATCCCCTACTCTTCTCTTTCTCTCTTCTTTTCACTCCCCTAACCACCCACCCCTCCTCTCTCTCACTTCCTTCTCTCTCTCTCTCTCCTTCTCTTTTACCCTGTCTTTCTCTGTCACCCCTCCCTCACCCCTCCTCTCCATATCCTGTATGTCCTGAAGGGTTTCTCACACATAGCGCCCTACATCAAATTACACTCAAGCTCCGTTCTGTCATGTTAGCAAACAAAGACCTAACAGCGCACTCACTGTGTAATAGCCTGTAATCTCTCTCACAATGAAGCCTTTCACTGCATCACTTCAGAGACGAGATGAGTTTTTTTGCCCCCTTCCATATGGCTTTCAGACACACACGCACACACACACACGTACACACACACACACACACACACACACACACACACAGTAAATATACGCACAAACACATACAAGCTCCATATGGAGACATTCACCTATGAGACCTTACATGAATTTCATTAGCTCCATCCCATAATTTCATATATCCTTTACACAGTATCACATCAAATCTATAGAATAGAATAGTTATTCTAATAGTTCCTAGTTGTTTATATTGACATAACTTATATAAATCATTTACTGTAAAAGACTGACTATTATATTGCTAACATTTAGGTTACACTTTAGATTAAGGTACACAAATAGGGTACACAAATTCACCATTTATTAGCAGCTTATTACCATGCAAATTAATAACAGACTAGCCATTTGTTAGTCATTACAAATCACTCATCAATACTTTATTCTACATGAGCTTATTCAACCCATAGCAGGTAATTTACTAGCATTTCTAATAAATTTTCATAATTCAATTAACAGCAACTAGCTTACTTACTATGAATAGGCTGTAATTAGGAGTGTACATATATGGCTGTGTTACCATCAACCATCTGTTGTTATATGTCTAATAAAAACAATATAAACACTGTCTAGATATCATGAGCTAGTCATTCAATATAACATGAGCTAGTCATCTAACATAAATTGAATTATATGCATTATTTGGGGCTCTAAGTGTATGCAGGTGTTTTTTAAGAGTGCTCTTAGGAGCATGGAAATAGTAAACGTTGATGTTTTTCATCTCTCAGGGCTCCTGAAGCTATTTCTACTCCGGGTTTGGAATGGCTGAGTTACTAGTGATTAGCTACAGCTGACAGTGCTTTTGTGGTATGACCAGGTGCTGCTGTGCTTGCGTGCTACCCCAGAGAAGGCCCGGGCCGGGGCCTGGGCATGGATTTTGGCTGCTTGCTTGAGGGGTGTCTCTGCCTGCCCGGCTGGCCTCAAATATGCTGCAAAATGTCCAGACTGCCTCTCTGACAGGCCATTGTGTGTAACTGATACAGTATAGTGCACAAGACAGACAACGAGGCAGGAGGGAATATGAAACTGTGTGTGTGTGTGTGTGAGTGAGTGTGTGTGTATGTGTGTGCATGTGTGGGTGTGTTCGTGTGACTTCCTATGCACACATATATGTGTGTGTGTGTGTGTGTGTTGCTGTGTGGATGTGAGTCTGTCTCTGTCTGTGTGTACATTAAGTGAGTCTGTATGCATGTCTGTGTAAGTGTATCTGAGTAAGCGTGTGATAAAAAAAAGCCTGTGCCCATCGTGGAGACAGAAGGAAGAAAGGCAAGCAGTACATTGTAATTCCAGTCAATCACAGCATTCCCCCCAGAGGCCCAGATGCCTGGCTCATAGACGCAGCTATGCACCCTGGAGGCCCCAAACTCTGGCAGGCTCCACGCTGCATTAATACAGGCCAGACTTAGACTACAGCCTGGGGATTGGGCCCGGCCTGCCGGATTTAGGGACTGGACCACTGCTAACCGGTTAGTGTGTCAGTGTCTGAATATTTCAGAGACCATAGTAGTCTCCTAGTGTTTCTTACAGCACTTTCATGTCTGTGCTCCTCTCACTTCAAATCAACAGCTCAATTCCCATGCTTACCTGAGTGCTGATAAATCCATCACCGTTGCTTTCTAGTCTCAGCTCACAGGTGAAGCAGAAACATCAAGTTACTGTGAAACAGAGTGCATCAAGCCCATATCTGTTGATATGTGCACTGTGAACTACAAGGTGGCACGCAGGGCAAGTGATAGGCTTCCTTTTTGATTACTGAATCAATACAAACATGTGTCCTCAGATTTGCATAGAGTGCCATTTTGGGTCTTCACGGACTGGCTGCCAGCCGTCGGTCTCGCGTTCAGACGCTGTCGACCCCTGACTGCCAGATCCACACAATCTGCAGTTACATAACGGCAAACTGAATCACTTAACCAGGCCCACATGTGCACCAAAAATGTGTGTCTCCAACTCTGGCACACGACGCTGGCTAGTGGCAGCACAACACAATGCCTTGTGGGTAAAAGGGTAGTCTCTATTTTAGTTCACCTTATATTATATCTTTCTCAATATAAACGGCCCAAAAAAAAACTGCTAAATCATTGCTGTGTAAAGTCAAATTTCCCAAAGTTGAATGAATCCACGTTATGAATTCACCCCTGTGAGACTGCAGTTGTCAGAACCCTGTCAGGTCGAGGCACATGAGAGCATTTCTTTCTAGCGCTTCCACGGTTTATTTGTTTTTGTTTTTAATTCACAAAAGCGCTTGAAGGAAAGGAATGAAGGAGGGCAAGACGGAGAGGCTGGGAGATCGGTTAGGCGCTCGCTTAAGCTACAAGCATGCGAGAGTATTAATAGAATGAGAACAAATATACACGGGAAAGGAGGGTGGCGCTTCAGACGTGGAAGACGGGCTAGTGTGGGAGGGTTGTGAAAAAAACATCTGTCTATTGAAAGGCATCTTGACTTCTCGGTATGTTCAGTATTCACCCTTTTTCTTTTCATGAGTGGCTCTGTGTCACTCAAGAGGCAGGCGTGTGAATCCTAACGATCCAAGAGTGAGAAAAATAGAGAGAGAAAGAGAGAGAGAGGGAGAGAGGCAAACACTCAGGTACTCCTGAGAGCAACGCTTCTGTCATCGGCCCTCCACAAAGAGACAAGCCTCCCCTTTGTTTGAGTCCAGAGACCTGGCCTGGCTATGGAGGAGTGGTGCACACACTAAGGTGTGAAGTAAGGCACTGCACTCCTGCACACTCCATGGAGGCCAGAACACACTCCTTCAGAGTCCTTGATGAGGTGCCGAAGTCCTTAAGTAACCCCTGTCCACATTCTACCGCGACTGAATCTCACTCAACCACAATCAAACCACAATCAAAGTGTGCTTAAATCTACATTTGAAATCAGTCTATTGACAGGTGTTGGACATGATTTGCCTCCTCAGTGGCTTAAACAGCTCGTCTCTTTAACCCTTAGTGCAGAAATACTTAATAGGACTTGCTGTCAATGGGGCATTGCATTTGAATAGCAATTTAGTACCAGATTAGTACAAGTTTACAGACACTCATGTTCATTTGTAGTGTGTTTATTTTTGTGTCTAGGCTCCTTGAGCTAGCGTAGTCTCTTCCAAAAAGCGCTCTGGAATGAAAAGAAGTAACCATGCTGTTTGTATTGGAAAAGCTCCCCCCGCAATACAATGTTGTGCTTAAACATGTTTGATTTGGACGAGGGAAGTTTCCCCTCTCGCCATACAAAATGGCCTCCGCTGACTACTGGATGTTCTGTCTCACATTTTAGTTGGGTCCCAGAGTAGGTCGAACTGCTTCAAAGCACAGGCAGCAGCGCTTTAGCAGCACATACGCACACACACACACACACACACACACACACACTGGATTAAAGCTGCAGTGCCGCTAATTACTGTAAAATTCAGAGTGCTGTAAAGTTCAGTGTAAATCATGCAGACGCTTGTCGTCAGATTGCTGCACAAAAGGAACTATAAAAAATGCAACAGTAGGGTGTCGGGTTACAGCAGATACAGTTGTTTGTTTTTAAAAGAAACCAATTATTATCATGATCTCTCTGCAGGAGATCATAGACAGATAAACCATGATGCAGCAGTATTGATATGGAGCATGTAATTCATAGTTTGGTTTTGGCACTGGAGTTAATCTCCTAAACCAAAGGTACTCAGCCTTACTGGTGTCATTTTAGTTGAACTAGCCTTACGTATGATGTTCTTGTATAATCCTTTAGTTAGCATATTGTTTACAAAATAAGTCTTTTTAAAAAAATACTTTTAAAACAGGTCTCAATCACAGCAGTTTAGGCAGGATATTTTTTTGTGATGGTTGCTGTTTAGTGTTTAGTTTTCACACACTGTAGAAAGTATATGTGATTACATGGATCAGTTGAATGCATCAATTCATATGCATGTTTCTTTGAGTGTGAAATGGCTGATATAAACAATATCAATTTATATTTGTTTTATTTGAAGTAGCTAAATAAAAATAGATAATCTCACATATTGACAATCATAGCTTCTCCAAAGTCTACATTTTCTGCAAAGATAATTGAGCATTTCATAATTTAAAATCAATAATTTCTTATTTTAGGTTATGACTAAATAGATAAAATAATTGATGTTTTAAATTGTCAGTGTGACACATGCAGTAAACACACTATATCTGCTCTGTGTTAGACATCTGCTTTTAAGCAGCATTTATTGACTGACAAAGATTACCCCATGTTAACTCGACATCGACATCAGACATGCCATCATTACTACCCGCTAATTTTGGAACCACAGATATGCAAAGACCAAAGTAAATCCACTATAACGTTGCTAAAATAATAACCTCCCACTTAAACATAATGTATGATAATAGTAGGCAATTTGGTGATAAATCATACAGCTGGGCGATGGAGTATTTTGTTTTCCTTGTGTTTTTTTTGTGTAATAACCATATGACAAATTAAGCAATGGCATATGGATATTAACTTGATTTTTTATTACGACTTTTATTGTGTTCTGGTTTTCATTCTTTTTTTTTTTGTTGTTTTTTTTTACATGTCATTAAATGTAACACTATGGCAAACAATTTTGAGCGGCATGAACTGAAACAAGAATGATCATTTTGGTCACTGAACTGTGGCCTATACTTATGCAAAAAAATCAAAATCACTCAGAATAGTACAATAAATGCATTAATTCTTCACTACTATTTCCTCATCACAAGAACATTTTTGTTGTTTACCACAACTGATTTTGTTTTTTTTTTAAACAAAGAATCCCATCAAAGATTTTTCATTTTCCACATTTTTTGCAGATGTGAAATAATCAGGACAGATAAGTAGTGAATAGCAATTTTGATCTCCCAGTGCTGTCAAACACTGAGGCAAGGAAGTGGGGAGACTGAGAGACAGACTAAACAAACACAGGGAGAGCAGCAGTATCGCCTCGGATCAAACTGGATAAGAAATGTTCACAAAGACGCGGTTAGCACTTCTGGAAAACAGAATGTATATTTGACTTCATGTTGAACACAGCTTTGTTGTTTACCAACTTTATTAAATTCAATGAACTCATTTAACTTCAATATTAGCCAACCCAATTAAAGTCAATGAACTAAGATGTTATTTTGGTCTTTTGCACAAGACTGTCCTTTAGTCTGCTGATTATAAATACATGGAAATAAAAATAATTCATGCATAACACAATATTATACTACCACTTTGGAGTATTGTGTTGCCTTTTATATTTAAATCCTTCCTGTTTAAATGATTCCTTTAATGAATCATTCATATAAACCACCAAAACATTCATTGCCTGGTTTTGTGTTTCTGGTTAATTAAGTGTTTTGGTGGAAGGAAAAGGCATTGTGCTATTTTCACAATTAAATACCAGGGTAGAGACAGCCGGGTTCTCTGAGACGCCTCTCACTATGGGCTTTATGTCGACTACAAAAACAACCTCAAGCGGGATGTGCTGTATTGTGTGCGTGTCCAGACAAGTGTGTTCAAGCTGTTGTGGAACTATGGCACACACACACACACACACACACACACACAGTATCTACACACACACACAGTCACAAACACACCGTGTATCTACACACACACACATGTATACACACACACCACACATGCATACACACTCACATACATGCACACAGAGCAGTCGGAGGTATCGGACGGGTCTGGTGGTGGTGGTGGGGGGGTGGGGGGGTTAGAAAAGGGAGAAGGTTGAGGGCTGAGGTCTCCAGCCCACTAATGGCTGGTTCAGAAACAGCTCTCCCGTGGTGGGTCTGTTTTCCTAACTCGAGCAGCAGCCCTGGAGGTCCTCACAAGCCTCCCTCCACCCGCCCATATAGACCTTCACAGAGAGAGAGCCACATGGAACGGGGGATAAGGGGGTGAGGGGGTGAAGGTGGGGTTTGGGGGGGTGGGGGGTGGCAGGTTTGTTATGAGAAAAGGAGGCCTATACCGAAGAGAACGGGGTGAAAACCAAAGTGGTAAAACCTGCAACAAATCTTGTTTTCACATGTAATCATTTTTCTATATAATTCCATGTCTTGTTATGTTCACGTTTCAAGTTTTCATCACTGTTATCTGTCAGTGTATCAAAAATACTGCTTACAAATACTAATTCAAGCTATGAAAAAAAACATGAAAAAGCCTGAACTTCAGGTGTTGGCAACACAGCTTATCTGCATCAGTAATTGTTTCACAGGTATGACATAAATCTTCCCCAGACTGTTTAAATGTGTGCCGTCGGAGTCACGGTACTTGGCCTTGTTTAATTACTCCTAATGTGAAGCGGAAGCCCAGGCGCTCTGCACGGCTGTAAGGCTGGCGTAAATACAGCTCGGCCCGGCTGAGATAAGTACCTCAGAGTGAGACAGTTGCAGCACAACCACTGGTTTCATACGGCACAGGCGTTATCAGGGGACTGCATCTGGCCGCTGCCTCATGCGAGAGATGTCTGAGGAGCCCTCATCCATCAGAGTGTGTCAAATTCTCTCTCTCCCTCTCTCCCTCTTTGTTTTACTCTCTCCCTCGCTCTCTCTCTCTCTTTGTTTTACTCTCTCTCTCTCTCTTTGTAAATCTCTTTTAAGCACTCTCCTGTCGTTTCTAACTCATCATTGGTTGTTTTGATGTGAAAAGTGAATGAAATGACTACAACAACATTTCAACATAACATTTAAACATTTTTAAATTTGAATAGGGTTGTCTCAATGACTTTACAATGATTTTCTCTTACCCTAGTAAAAGTATATCTGTCAACACATTGCTCTGTGCAAATGTGCAAATTGAATATTCTATTTTGTTTGCATATCTTTTTTCAAAGAGAGACTGTGAAAACAACTGTTCATATTACTGTACTAAACAGAAAGAATCCAGGAAAACAACGTTGGCTGTATAGCATATAATGAAATTTATGTCAGTATCTCTCAGTGTTCACTTTTAGCAGTAGATGAAAACATCCTTATTTGAACACCAACACCTTGTTCACATAGCTTAAATTACAGTGGACTCAAAACCACTTGAAAGGTTTATGAAGTCATATTCATCCGCCACAAAGCCTTGTTGACCATGTTTACATTTTAAACTAGAAACCGGCATGTCAGGCTAAGACAAAAACAAAAGACTTAGAGAGTGCTTGCGTAGATTTACCGAGGGATCTACTCTCATCTTTGTTCCCTGAGCTTTGATTTCTGGCCAGTGCTGTTAGGGCCACAAAGCAGTGCGAATGACTGCAGCGTTCCTTTCGAGACGTAATACCCAGATTACACCGGCTTGAAGACAAACAATTAAGCTGATTTTCACACAGAGCGCCAACACTTCATTCTCCTGGACTGATGGCCATCTGTCATCAGATGGATCAGCCCCAGCACATTTTTTACCTTTCTGTTGCTCTCGCTTGCTCTGAACAGGTATGAAGACTGCCATGGAGACCAACAAGGCAGACAGACAGCAACAACAACTCTGGAGTGACACATTTGCTTATTTCCAAAGTTTCTCTTCTTTCTTTTACTTTCTTCTCTCTATTCTTCTTCTCCTCTTGTTTTTTTTTCTCCTGCTTCTTGTTCTTCCTCCTCATTTTCATTCACCCCTCCACCCCCGTCTTTTTCCGTCACTTCATCTGTGTTTTAATTATGACTTTGCCAGCAGCATTGAAAACCATGCTTCACAAGGCTGGTGTTTGCACAGACGTGTTTGCGTTTGACACTTGGCTGTGCTAATCTCTCACTACGTGTTGTGTGTCTCGAAACTGTTCACTTTCTCACCGTGCCCCATCCATAATTGGTGCGTGGGGGGAAAGTTGTGATAGCATGCACTGAGTCAGTTAAGATTGATGTAATTGACCATTTGTTTATGCAATGACAAAAATATCTCCATGGAGAGGAATGCTTCAAAATAATGCTTCTTTACACTGACAGGAGCAAGGCAGAAAATGCCTTGATATAGAAATAGATTGATTTAATGATTTGAGTTGGAGTGGGACTTGCAAGTTTGTGGAAAAGCCCCTCTTTTGAAGCTTAATGTCAGACGTAAGCTGAAAACTTGTGGCAGTTAGGATAGCTGTCAGAGGTGACCCCCTCCACCCCCCCAACGCCATCAATACAGAGCTCCACATCAGTAAGGTCTAAGCCCAGTCATGCAAGAGCAAGCAATGACTAGAGCCAGGGGGCACCCCAACGCCTGCTGCTGGCGAGCATAACCGCTCATTAGATCAGTTGTGACCTAATAGCATGCACACACACACACACACACACACACACACACACACACACAGAGCACCTATGCCCCCCATTGCAATCTTCCTATCCTCCTGCAATAAATTTCCAACAAGGCGCCCACCAAGGGAACCTCCCTCGTGTCTTTCATTAAAATAGTTAACAGACGATCAAGCAAGTCACCCACCCACGCACACTGCGTGCACACACACACATACGCATGACACGCACTCAAGCACTCACACACACAAAAACAATAATACCAAATGTTGCCTCGTGACTGGCAGGTTCCGCTAATTTTGATTAATTGGTATATTCCCTGACATTAACGACGAAAGGTTATTAATAATTCCTTACATTTTTATCACCTCTGATTTTTTCCTTGTTGGTTCCCCACAGCCAACAGTGCCCTGGGGATTGTGCATGTCAGCCACAGCTGTGCAACGTACCAAATATTTAGTGTAATAGCTGGTTACTGCTCTATCGGCATTGGGGGTGGGGGTGTGCTGTCAATCCCTCCTTCGAGCTAATTAAAAAGGCGAGAGTGGTGTGTTTGTTTACACACAGTGTGGGCAGGCTGCAAGGACCCCAAGGGCATGCCATGCCCTTTTAAATCACTCCTCTGCACCAAAATGCTGATGCAGGGAGAGCCGTCCTGACTAAACATTCCCACCGAGTTTCAGAAAGCAGAGAGTGAGAGAGAGAGAGAGATGGAGAGAGAAAAAGAGAGAAAATAACGGATGTGAAAGTAAAGAGGACGTTAAGTTCTCTTTAATTTGTCACACTTTGCCCTGATAACACTTGCTGTATATGGAAATAAACACATCAATTCAAATTGAATAAAAAAAAAATAAGTAAGAACACGCACTGACGTGGAAATATCCGAGCCTCAGTGGTTCGTACTGAGAGGAAACTTGCTTGGTCTATTATGGCCCCTCTGCCTTGTGTCTGCAAACGTCACTTCCTTCACAAACAGTGGCCCCATCACCCCATCTTCCCCTCCATTTCCCACTCCTCTCTCACCCCCACTTCACTCATCTCAGACACCTCCTCTCTCTCCATCACCTGCAGCATTAGTCTCACCTCTGCCTTCAGGCTCATCCTGACCGCAGACACTCATGCGCCTCTCCACAGCTACTCACTGTCTCTCTATCTGTCAGTGGTTTGTGGTTGGCACACAGATTATTAGGCTGGCAAGGGGGGGCGGGGAGAGAGACCAAGAATAGCTAAAAATATTACGCAGAATTAGCAAAAAAATGAAATTTAAAAAAAATGCAGTTGAGCCAGACACACACACACACACACACACACACACACACATACACACACACACACACAGGAATGTGAAGAGGATGCAAGGTTTTGGTGTCATGGCTTACCTGGAGTTCCCCTCCCTCGTCAGAGTAGTCCCGTCAGCCCTTGTGGTCTGTCCCTGTCTCCTCCTCCTTCTAGTCCTCCTAGGCTCTGCCATTAACACTCCTCTCTTCTATTTTACTCATCTCTCTATCTCTCTCTCTTTCTCCTTCTCTCTCTCTTCTTTTCCCTCCCTCTTTCTCTTCCTGTCTTCCTGTCCGTGCTCTCTGTGGCATTCTCTTTCACCCACTCAGAAGAATGCCGGCGCCCTGAAATGTGCAGCCCCGCGTGCCGGCATGGAATAAAGGAGTCCCCAACAACACCACTGATACCATGGCAGCTGGGTTGCCATGGCGCAGCACTGCCGTGTGCGGATGAGTGGCCGATTGCTGCCATCTATGTGTGATCCCTGGAACTGCAGCATCTCTCATCCTTCAGCAGTAAAACTCTACATCACCCAAGTCATTGGGAGGGAAGGTGGGGTGTGGGTGTGGGTGTGGGTGTGTGTGGGGGAGGAGGGGGCGTGTGTTTGCATGGGAGCTTCACTTATGGACCACGTGAAATAGCACCCAATTAAAATCCTATGAGCCTTTAAAGAAGCAATTTTGTAGTGGTGAAACAACCACGCCAGTCAGTGCGCTTTCATTCAAACTGCTTAACAATCAAAAATGTGAGATGCTCCCGGAGGGGCTGGACATCCATCCATGACTGGTTTAGATGCCATTCACAGGAACACTTAATGAAGTCATCATGAGATGTCTCTGTATGCAGTGCTGTGGCCCTATGGCTGGCCGACAGAGAGGAGGTTTTCCCAGGGATGAAAGGAGAGCTGTGAGGCCAGAGGTCTATGTGACAGTGATCTCTAGGTGGGGGGGCAGATGGGGGGTGGTGTTCACTTGACACAGTGTCCTGGATAAACAAGAACACATCTGCAGACTCAGACCACAGCCCTGGACAGGGGAATGGGGGGGGGGGGGAGAGAAGGAGAGAGACAGAGAAGACGAAAGAGAGAAGCCGTTAGTTTTGGGGAAAAAAATGTTCAGCTATGTTAAAAATAGCGTGGTGCCGTTCCACATTAGATGTCTCCAGCCACATTAGCTTCCATGAGAGAGCTGCATGTTAAATGGAGCTCAGCAATGCTGTGACTAAGAGGAGCTTATGAACTCAGCAAGTCCAACAATGTGCCTAGGCACGCATACACACACACACACACACACACACACACACACATATACACTCACACATGCACAAATGCACACCCCACAGCTATGTGCACATATATATATATATACACAGGCACACGACACGCAATTGTGTACCCCAAGTGCGCATTCTTGCTGTTGAAATGTTTGGGCAATCATTGAAGATTTAAGGGCACATTGCTGTGATTAGAGCAGCTAGTGCCCAGCATTTTCTGCCCATCAATAACTCATTCAATCAGAGCTCTCCAAAATGTTTGATTCAATCGTGTTTACACAGTGTTTCTTAATTTCACTATCGCCCGACGGAATCATAACTTAAAACAAAGCGATCCCGATAAGTGGCTCCTAGAAATACCAGAGTAGTTTGAATTACATAGCTTTGGTTCACTGAATCATGCCTTTGTTACATTTGACTCCCAGCAGAGAAGAGAGAGGAAAAAAAACTGGGCAGGAAGCTCACAGAGCGCTAATATAAATAGCAATCAGACCTCACGTAAACCAATCAGGGGCTTTGTTACTAAATATGCACCAATCAATTAGTGAATGGATTTCCTTCCAAATTAACGAAGCGAATCAAAGCAATGCTCGCTGACTGCTACGGACAATTTGCAGTTTGTTTTACTCAAATCAATTCCACACCCAGCAGGACAATTTGAAGCCTATAACAGCAGTCCTCTTCTCCATACAGGTGTATCTAAAAAAAACATTTCAACCTATACAAATCTAAATATGTTTTAACAATTTCTGCTGAATCTTGTAATCAGTATTATCCAGTGTATAGAGTCTACCACAGAGTGGTAAAAAGTGTCAGTCCTTGTTAGTCTTTATGAATGATGACTTATGCTGTTGTTTGTTTGCCCATGGTTCTGAAGAAATAATGATTGACATAGCTAAATAATTATATGTTTATAATTATACTCTGTTACCACAATAAATGATTTTATAAATACTCAATACAAATTTCCAATTATATTTATAGGCTTTATAATAATGAGTTTGTCAACTGTGCATTCCTAAATTTCAAATCATTACAAATGTTTACTCATACTACTCAATGCTTTATAATATGGTATAAACTGCTACAACACATTAATAAACTCCTAACTGTAAGGCCCCAGAAGCAGTGTGCAAACCTAACAAACAATAGCCCTATTTTATAAACCTCTTCAAATGCCTACAGAACATTTGTGTTTCAGCAGGGCAGTTTTGCCTCAGTCATGCTGCTCCATCATGAGCATTAGGTTCCATAGGAAAAGCACAGGGCCCCCTGGCTCTCCCTGGATATGACAAGCAGATGATGGCGGAGCTGTAGAGGGCTTGTGTGGCATGTGAGAAGAACAGCATGCTGGGTAGGGCAGCCAGCCACTGCACCACCATACTCCCTGGCTCCTGTGCTGTCCCATGCCTGCCTCTTTGGGCTCAGCGGGTTGGGAGCGAGCCAAGTGGGATAGTTAAAAGCAGACGTGCCAAGTGAAATGAGCTTGCATGGAGCGGGAGCGTTCGGACACAGATGGGTGGAAATGAAAATGACAATGGCTTCAGGGAGCACTGCACAGAGGTTTCTGTTGCCACCACAGCCATTTTACCAGTGCTTGTTTTTTTGCAGTAATTACAGAGGCTGGGCCATTCAATGGAGGTGAAATTGAAGTGATGGTGATGCTGATGATGATGATGATGATCACAATGATGATAATGATGAGGGTGCAGGCAGTAGGAGTCTCAATTGTGATGGTGGAGACATGCAAAATTACAAAACCATCCAGGAGGTCATTTTTGATTCCCTGTGACATTTGGAGCCATGTCTAACCCAAAAATACCCCAGCAGTGGCTTGTGGCCTCTTTTTCTCGATTGCGCCATGCAGTCACACAGGAACATGAATATTTTTAATCACACATCCAGTACTGCAGCTCTGCCTCCACAGGCCACCCAGGCTTCCCTCCAGTGAGACTGCACACATGTTGACTCCTACATCCATCACTGCAGCTCCAGGGCGGCTGTTACTCATAATGCGACTGGCCGGCAGAGGCCTGGGCCTACTGACCCTGAGTCAGTTCACAAGGGAGTTGAACAATCAGAACTACAACCACAAGGGAATTCCCTCCAAGACCATTTTGGCTAGAGGAATCTTAGATGTTCAGTGTTGGTGAAACACCCTGTCTGCAGTACGTGTACACATACACACACACACACACCTACACACATCACACTAATTTGCACCACTAACCTTGTCTGCTGCCATTAGGTGTAAGCTCACCCTTCCTATAATTCACTCTCACACACACCCACTCACACACACACACACACACGCACACACACACACACACACACACACACACACACACACACACATATGCACGCACACTCAAAATGCCTGGCTTGCTGCTCCTCTGGTGCAGAAAAGCGGAGTATTCAGGGGAAGCTGGTGCTGAGTAAACAGAAAGAGAAGCCGCACAGCCCTGGTTATGGGCTGCATAAGGTTTCACTCTCGCCGAGCCAGCACGCCCACACAGCTGTTTCCTACTAAAATAACACGAAAATTCAATCGCTGAACGTAACGTTTCAGACAACAAAATTGTGCCAGGCCCGTCCTGGCCAGGCCAACTCAGGAATTACATTTTCCAAAAGAATCGCAAGAGGAAGAGGAAAGAAGAACAAAAGTACTACGTGTGTGGCAAGACATTTCATGTGTATATGTGCCTGTGTCAGTCTATATAGGACTTCTTTTAAAATCTCAACACTAGAGCTTATAACCAAGTAACAACCAGTTAATAACGTCATGTAATGTTATCTTTTCTCTATAGTGGGTTGAAAATGGAAAAACAAGCTACAAGTAAATGTATAATGTATTATAGCATTTATATGGTGACAGAGAGAAAGAGAGAGAGACAGAGTGAGTGAGAGAGAGAGACAGAGAGAGAGAGAGAGAAAGAAAAAGAGAAAGAGAGAGAGGATGGGGATGTCCAATGAGTGGTCAGCAAGCATCAGTTGACCGGATGTGGGAATCTCTTATTCATTACACACCTACAGGCCTCACAACAGCTCTTTGTGTTGGTTCCTGTTGCTTAAGACTGAAACCGAAGGCAATAGTGAGGTCACTGTCTGTTCCCGCCACCTTTAAACCTCAGAAGGACTCTAACCAGAACCGGACGGACCAGAGCACTGTGTTGCTGGATGAGTCACTTAATTCCTTAACATTGCCTCCACAGATGAGCAGGAGATTCCAGAAGATTCCGGAATGGGTGGAGGTGTCGTGTCAAAGGAACAGACTTGATGCCCTGTTTTTGTTACTTGGTTCTCCATGCAACAATCACAGTAGGCAGTGATGTAAGTAGTGTTTAGTCATCATGAACGGTAAATATTACATCGACCTTGCATCAGTTCGGCCCCTGCATATTTTGTGTGATTGAAGCAATGGATTGCGTTCCAGTTATGCTAATTTTGACCTGGGCTGGGGCTCAAACCAATTGGAGGTGTCATCAGTGAACCATGTTATTCCATCACTGTCTGTAAGTGTTACTTTACCAATACTGCTAGTGCCGACCACAGCTAAATCTGCCAACATTACCCAAGCTTGCATATTAAATATTTACATCATTGTTTTGAATGTCAGACATAATTTTAATCAATAATAGACAAAATTTTAGAAGGTAACAGTAGTCTTGCATCCATTCTCAATGGAACCAACTTATGGTTCTGACCAGCAAACTCTCTGAGCATAGACACACACACACACACACACACACACACACACACACACACACAATAACACAAAATAACACATAGTTCTCTCCTCTTTTTGGCCTCTTTTGTTGCACCTTACTACCCATGTTGCAAGAGCAGCACAGTGTCTGGGCAATCATCGGCACCAGAGCATGGCGGCGGCGGCTGGTGAGGTTCAGCCTGTCCAAACACCACCATTGCCTCCCATTTGATTTTCCTAAAGCCCACAAACCCCAGTGAGAGCTTCTGTCAGCGAGCGCCGTGCCGCTGACAAAACAGGATTAGTTGCCATGGCAACACCTGGAGGCCTGGGCTAAGAAAGGAGGCGGCTTGTAGCATATGCTGCTAATGACGCAGCTACATTTGTCTTCAGCATTTAGAAGTGACAACAGCAATACAACCATACCCTGCCAAACCGCAAATCTCGCCCTTTGAAGTTCTTTAACAACCTTCCTAAGATCAACAGGTAAAAAAAAAATCATGACATTTATTGTCTTATGACAATATACGACTATGAAGAACTGTAGGAATGTATTTGATGATGCATTTGATATACTGGATGATGATGGTTTTTGATGAGATTATCTTGAAGTTCAGGAAGAGGATTCAACTCCAGGGAATTTTTAATGTTGTGAGCTCTATGAGGCTCTGACCAACTTGTTTTTTTTTATTTTAATTTAATCAGTCATCCCGTCCCCATGATTCACATGATAAGGAGGAAATGTCTGACTCCAGTTACTGGTGCCACAGCCTTTGGGGCCATGAAGTCCTTTGAAAGCCATGGGCCTAAACTATGCACTTCAGTGCTCAAGTTTGGTAATGAATCTGTGTTTCTTAGTATTACGTCTAGAATAACTTGGTGGTGGTGGTGGTGGGGGCGGTGGGTGGGGGGGGGGAGAAGAAAAACAGGGTCAAACTGATGATTTCACTTTTCCCCAGAAAACAAGATAAATGTTATATTGCGTTGAATAGGCCCTCAGAAAAGCTGTCCAGAGGCATGCTATGATGGCCTGAGGAGCGGACAGGAAAGTTTTTATTAGATTCAGCATGTTGCACGGAGGTTAGGGAAGGTACGTGTCTTGTTGATGAATTATGTAAACCTGGGTGGGGGCACCTATCTATTACACCACAAAGCAGCTTCTCCATGTAACATAGAGCCCTGGTCATATGAGTCTCCAGAAGCATCGCGGGGAGAAATATATGCACTTCACAGGTCCCTGGCCACGATAACAGCTCATAAAAAGGGGAAGTCTGGGATTGATTACTTTTGCCTGGCTTTTATATGATAATCTGGGGCTTTTTCTTGGCTGCGGATGGGGCTGCGGCCGACTTTGTGGTGGTTTGCGAGCGGCGGCGCAGGCGCTCGCCACTAACCTGTGAGCGGACCCCCGCTGCTTTTCCCACCAACCCTGATGGAGCCCGGTGCCCCCATTCCACCCCAGTCCCCCCTCAACACCACCCACTGCCCCAACATCCCCTCTCCCCAGTCCCCTGCCAGCTCCACACCTCCCACGCCACGGGCCCGGGTCACACGCTGCTCGGGCTTCTGTTTGACACGGGAGCAGCAGAGAGGGGCCGTCACCTCCTGAGACAGCGGGCTCCATCTAAACTGCAAGGTGACCTCACCAGCTCCAGACAATGTGTCCAGGCCCGGGCCCTCATCCTCTCGGACAGCCCCGGCACAGGAGGCCCTTTTATGAGGCTCTTCCTGCTGTCTGTCAGAGAGCGGCCAGCGGAAACACGTTATCGAGGGGAGCTAATGGAGTACAAGCAGGAGAGAAACGACACAGAGACAGAGAGGGAGGACAGGAGCTGGGAAAGTAAAAGAGGACAAAAAAGAGGCTAGAGGTAGCACAGGGTTAATTACCAAGAAGAAGCTCCCAGAGAATGGGAATGTCTATAAACAGACAAAAGGAGTAAAGAGCACAAACCCTCAATAAAAAAAATAAATAAATAAAACGAGTGTGGAAACATGGATGCCACATCAGAGGCAGTCATAACATAACCAACAGTAAAAGTATTATGACAGCTGGCACGAAATCACTCACGACAGAAATGATGACCAAAAACCAAGAGAC